>JAZKJV010003986.1:0-260680 GCA_037367405.1 Ottelia alismoides
TGACCTGAGCCTAAGTATAGGGGGGACCGATGCCCGCATTGATACTCATCCACTTCCCATCTTTCCCTCGTCCGCCCCATTTCTGATCTTCTTCTACATTAGGCTGCCCGACCTAAGTATAGGGGGACGAGACGACTTCTATACTTTTTGTTCCTTTTGGCTCTCCTACGCTTAGCACGAGCTATGTCTTTTTCCTCGCTCTTCGTGCTCTGAGGACATAGCACACGCTAAGTATAGGGGGCGTGTATATATTACATATATACTTTACCCATAGCTCGTACTTTCGCGTATTTTTGTATGTATTTTACAATAATTACGGGTGGGTAAAAATCGAAAAAAAATGAAAAATATAAAAATAGGCTTCTTATTTACTCTTGCATATCATCTCTGCATCAAAGAAAAAGAAAAAGAGTCTTGCATTTTCATAGCATGACATCTCATCTCATCTGCATACTTTGCATATGCAAAGTGAAAAGCTAGTGGGTTCAGGACCAAGTTATGAGCAGATATTGAGGATGGAAATGATTTGACCTTAATCCACCTAATTTCAGAGGAACCTTATAGGAACTGGAGTTAAGATTTTTCAGGTCAGGTGACTTAATTCTTTAAGTCTGCAAGTCTATGTTCATATGTCATCTTGACAAGCCTGAGTAGAGCACTTAACAACACACACATGACTCTTAGAGACAATGGCTTGACGTGCACCAGCACTTTACACATGGCTCTCTACGGATGAGGTGATGAGGAGGCAGCTTCCTTTAGCTTGGGTAGCATATGAGGGTAGTACTTCTAGGCGGAACCTCTCTTCTTCTTCTAGTGAAGGAAGTGCGTCTCAACTTGGCCTAGTGGTGATGAAGGCTAAAGACAGAAGCAGTGGGTTGCAATAAAGCTTCAAAAGAGGGATAGTCTACTGGTCAAGAGGAAATTTCTTGTATATATGCTGCACCATGTAGATATGTTGTACAGAGGCATTTTGAAAAAAAAAAGAAAGAAAAAAATGCCAAAAAGAACTCCAAAAAAGTGGTGGGTCGGATTGAAAATTTAATAACCCCACCGAGTGTACGTAGTCAAGAAAAGCAAAAGCTTATGGTCACCATGTTACATCTCATGAAGCTTGCAGCGGGAGACTTAGCTACACTGGCTGAGCTCCCAAAAGTCTATACTTCTTCCCCCTCTTCTTGAGCCGGTTGAACTTGAACTTAGAAGGGAATACCCCGCTTCTCGAGGAAAGAGTTGCTAGACCGAGGCATTAGAGTTACCAGGTTGGGGGAGGTTGTTTCTTTGTTACTTCTGAGGTGGGGAGTCATATATCACTTACACTGCATGAAAAGATTCATGGTCATTAGAGTTTGTGTATGTAGACTTGTTCTGATTAGGTGAGTTGAGGAGTCTTGAATAGAAGACTTGTGGAACTTGAAGTCTGTTAAGTCTTAAACTCATATCCCAATAAGGTTCCGACACATGATTAATCCAAAGGTCGAGTCAAGCTCTATTTTTAACTTTTGTTCATGACCTTGGTATGGAACCCAATCTCATTTCACTCTTGCATTTCATTTAGTTGCTCGGGGACGAGCAAGGTTTAAGTATAGGGGTTGATGAATCTGTGATTCATCACTTCAAAAGTCAAAATAGAGCCTTGTTCCCGAGAAAATAGAGGCATATTTCCCCTTATATTGCATAAATAGCATTCATGCATGTATTCATAACTCATGCAGTTAGCAGCTCATTTGCATTTAAATAAGAAGCCAAAAATCCCCTGTAAAATACCCATGCACAAAAATAACCTCTTCTCTATAATATGTACTCCTTAGTTAATAATATAGGGAAAAAGGCCAAAAATCCCCTTTGTAAAATAGCCAATAAAGCCTGAGAACCCCTGTACATTAGAATGCAAATAAAGCCCTCATGCAAACTCCGAATTAGGTCTACTTACTCTTAGAATACTACACATTAAAAGACCTTTAAAATGAGACTAATTTCATTGAATTTGGAGCTTGTATGAGAAAGATGAGTTTTTGGGCCACTTTGTATACTATCTATGTATATCTATGTATCCTTGTATTTATGTATCATATTTGACCTCATCTCCGTCTTTGGTCAACATGAAACTTGTAGATCTCATCGAGATCTACAACTTTCATGTTTTGAGTTTTTCCAAATTCGGTCCCCTCTTCTCTCTACACGTGCATCTTATTCCAGCCACTCACAGCAGGCCACGTGGCGCCTCTGGTTGCGCCACGCGGCCCGCTTCCCCTCGCCTCATCCGCCTGCGTCCTCGGCCGCTGGCTCTCGCTTCAGATCCAACGGCCCAGCCTTTTCCACGCACGCCCCTTGCCTGGACCATCCGATCACCTCCTGCTTTGATCTACGCCGCACATTAGCGCCCTCACCAGAGCCCGCCACGTGGCGCGCTCTCGGCCCATCATCAGCGCGCCTCGATCTCATCCTACTCGTCCCCTACGGTTCGATCGCCACCGTTGGATCCCAAGATCCAACGCGACTAGACTACTTTCTTTTCAGGGGCCTCGAAGCTCTGGGAGGTCAAGACGACAGACAACTCGTTGCAAAGAAAGCTCTGAGGAGATCTGATGAACTAGGGAAGGCGACTAGTACAATGGATATGCCCACGCAAGCAAGCAAAGTCAAGGTGAGAAGCAAGCAGAGGTCATCTTTGACAGCTGGCTAAGGTCTTTGGTCAGCTAGGTTGATCCAACGGTAGAGACCTCGTCTCCTACCTCCAGGCGTCCCACTCTCCCACGTCTCTTGCCTTGCGGAGGGGCGCCTCCTTCCTATTCTTGGATGCACGTCAGCCACCCTCTCCCACCGCTGACACCCCCACGACGTCACCCACTCGTCCCTCATCCTCACCGTCTACCTCACGCTCCACCACTCCCACCAGAGTCGCCCCACGTCGACCCCAACCTCGCCTCGTCACCAGCCAACCCACCACCTTCACCTTATAAATACGTCACCACCGGCAACGTTCACCCCCATCCGCCACTCCAGAGAGCTTCCCTGAGCTCCGACCTACCAGTTGGTGACAGCAATTAGTGGAATCGTTGAGCGAAGAAGGGGATTCGACTCCGGCGAGATCCACGGCCGCCACCGTCGTGCTGCAGCCTCCATCCGCGAGCTGCGTGAGCTCAGGCCACCTACCGACCTTCGAGCGACGACCTGGAGCTCAAAACTGAGCTCCATTTCCCAGGTAGATCCCTCCATTTCTCCTCCGATCGTCCTTTGTTTTTATCTTCGATTTCTCCGATTTTATTCGCCGCCACCCGTCACTCTCTCGCTTCCCTTTCATCTCGCTGAGCTTCGCGTCGAAGCTCTCATCCTCGCGACACCATTCACGACGACCGACGACGCACTCCACCAACCATCGACCTCCAGCTCCGCCATTGGTCGGAGCTCCATCTCCAGATATCCTCTGTTGCCCTTAGGCCTCTCCGACCACTTCACCTCTTCACACAAGCACGCACGATGCTTCGGCTAGCTTCTGACCCTTGCAGGTACTGCCTTCGCCACTGATCGGAGCTTCATCGGAGACGACTTCGAGCTTCGTCGACAACAACTCCCGACGGCTCTCTCTCACTTCTGAGGACACCGGAGCCTTCACCGACCATCCGTGAATCTTCCGCGATCCCTCCGACTCGCCATCGACCTCCATTGACGACGGGAGGGAGGGGCGGAGCAGCAGCCCGATCGCCGGAGCCCCGCCTTCTCTCCGCAGGAGGCGGAGGGCCGTCGAGGAAGAAGAGCAGCTGCCGTTCGATCGATCGATCGAACGGCTCTCACATCGCCACGTCGCTCGCCACCGGACTCACCTTCGACCGTAGGATCATCACTGATCCACGCCTGGGAGAACGCCACGCGTCTTCACCGCCACCCTTTGGATCGATCTTGATCCAAAGGCCCGCAACCCGCCACGTCGACGAAGACCGAGCCTCGGCCCCCAAGCCTAGGCTCGGACAACCCGAGCCTACTCCGAGCCTCACTCCGGACCTCCAGAGCGCCCGAACCTCGCTTCGAGCCGCCGCAGCCCCCCCGAACCTAGGCCGCCCACGTGAGGAGCACGTGCGGCCTGGGTAAATTGCACCGAGGCCCCTGGGGCTTTCCAAAATTGCAAAGAGGTCCCGGGGAAGCAGACCCCACGTGAGGAGCACGTGCCCTGTGGAGAATTTGCACAAGAGTCCCCCACATTATAGGTAATTGCATTTTAGTCCATGTCTGCATATTTGCTTATTGTAATTTTAATTTCCTGTATTGCATTTACACCCCTGTGTTTGCACGCATCCCTAGATTGCATTTTACATCATTTTGAAATTCTAAAAATTGCATTTCGTTGGAAATTTTGTCCTCTGTCTATTGGTCCACGTGTCATCTTTTTGTAAGTTCATTTGAATTATTAATGAATTAATTGGTGACTTGTGACATATTTTGCCCAGTGACACCTTTTGATTCATAGTTAATTCTTTGTGCTTCCAAAATTCATCAAAAATTCACAGTAGCTTAAGGACACCATTTTTAACATACCATGAAAATTTCATAGCATTTGCACGCATATCGAGGCCTAAATAAATTGTTGAGTGATTTTCTTAGATTAATTTTAATTAATTCTTTTCACAGTGAAATTAAGTTCTGTTAATTTTTCTAGGTCCTTTATCATTAGAGCCACCTAGGATAATTTTAGTTCTTGAAAAAATTGTGGTTTGTATTTATTAAAAATTAAATACTGAAAATAACTCTGTCTGTTCATTTAATTCATAGTAAATTTATTTAGTGTCGAAAAATTCCAAAAAATTAGTGTAGGTCATTTTCATCATCATTAACCATCTGGCCAATTTTCATAATTTTCGGACTTCATTTGATACCATAATTAAATTGAACATCAATTTGGCATGCATTGTCTACATAAGTCTGCATAAAAAATTAAAAAGACCAAAAAAAATTACTCCTTGAAAATCACACACTTGGATCCTTGCTTAAATTCACCTAAGGAGACAGATGCCTCCCTGAGATCGACCTTGGACTTCCACCAAGTAAAAAAAAATATTGCCGCTTAAAATTAACTTCACATTAATAGATAAGTGGTTTTTGATTAACCCCTCGTATCCGACTGCAACGAATCACATTAATTAATTTGGACATTAAGTTGACCGAATTAACATAGGGTGCGGGAGCGTTATCACTTGGTTGCTTCGACTCCCTGATAAGCCATCCTCAGCGGGCTCTCGCATCAAACACAACAAGAGAGGTATTAGAATAAATAATCAAATAATTTGTATAAAGAAATGAGAGCTAGAATATGTACAAGTAAGAATGGGTGGACAAGGAATGTTTAAGAAAAATACAAGAATATAGAATAAAAGAATAGAAAATTATGCACAAATTAGGCTACACTACGTTGCTCCCCGATAATTGTGCCATTTGATGACATGTATTTATGTGTGAGTCTAGAAACTATCCTCACGGAGTGTGAAGACAAAGTGGCGCTGAGGTGACCCACAAGAAGATGCCTTAGTTAATCAACAACTACCCACAACATATAATGAATCAATGAATAACAAAAATGTGAGCACAAGTTATTATACTCTACAGCAAAGATGTATATCATGCAAGTATGTAGATACCGAACCACATAGAGCAAACAATGGTAGACTTTTGATTATTGCTAATCAAAGTGAATTATATAGATAAATATCTTTTTTCTACGTGGGTTTTTTACACTTAAAATTTTATTTAAAATTTCTTTTATGAGTATTTTTGTATTTTTAAAGCGGGTTTTTATAGATATGTATATATAAGGATATATATATAGTATATAAAACATAAGATACATGCATCATAATGAATATAATAATTATATATAAAAATATTGAAAAGTATCAATAAATATAACACCGATTATATAACATGGATATACATATTTTCGTTTCATTAATATTAATAAGTTATATATAATAATTTATATTAATACTATATATAAACAATCGATGCGGTGTATGGTAATGTAATTATAAGGATAGCTAAAATTAATCATACTTCGAGAAATAAAATGTAATATAATTATAAGGATAGGTTAAAATAATCATACTTTGAGAAACAAAATGTTTTTGTGTTTTTCATGATTTTTTACTATTTTGTGATTTTTAGTTTTTTTTGCTAATTTTAAGCATTTTTAAATTCAAAATATCTCGGAACATGGATTAAATAAATAAGCAGGATCGCTTTGAAATTTAAAAATAAAAATACACTCAGAATTTCTCGAAACTATTTTTCATATGTAGTGAAGAATATATGGATAATTATACAACATAAACTAGTATTTTTGGCATTTTTATCATGTTTTTGGAGCTTTCTAGTTTTTAGTAATTTTCCTTTTATATTTTTAGGGATTTTTGGTTTGGAGTTAACATAGGTAATAATAATTATATAATGTTTTTGTGATTTTTATAGATGTTTTGTTATTTTTGGCATTTTCGTGTTGAGATACCGGCAAAAATGGCTCCATTTGTTTTCTAATATATAAGCAATGTGCGTGAAATGCTAAACAGGATACGTGGCGTAAAAGAACAAGCATCCAGGTAGATTCTCCTATTTTGCGTGATTTTTGGAGCACAAATGATATCTTCAAAAATTAGAGCAACATGAACAAAAAAAACTACACTAGCACGAACATCTTTACAAAAAAATAAAAATAAATACAAGGAGGTCTATGCAATATCCCAAAAGTATACAACTCTAGTTCACATTTTATAAAATAAATTAAAATTACAGAAACCTATATGGGTATACTATACAAAATGTCCCCTCACGTGGGGTCCACATGAGCTGACCTGAAAGGACCAAAATGCAATTACATGAAAGTGTGAGGGGTCCTTCGCATTCTTACATATTTATTTACACTACAAAAATTGGTTACGTGATTAAATAAAATTAGTCAAAGGCAGAGTTGGTCGAGTGAAGTTTGCCACCGATGGCACGTGAATGAATGACTAGTGGTGCGCCATGCAGGCATACTTAACTCCATCAGACCATTGGGATGAGGCAACGGTTCACCTTCCATCGACGACCCAGATTAGATCTGGGCCACGCTTGAAATCCGACGACGCTTAGGAGAGGAGGATGAACATGGAAGAACACTTCCATGTCCTCCCTTCAATAGCATATTTCTCCTCGTTCGGGTGACCATCTCCATCACTTTCAAGCTTCTGATGTTCCTAGGATCGTCCCGCATCGGGCAGCGCCATTAAGAAGATCCGGGCCTCGCTGGGGAGAGGACTAGGGCTCGATGAAACATGGGGGTCATGGAACCTCCTCCTGCACTGAAATCGTCCCTCTAAGGGTCATTGGCATGCTGAATCTACGGAAGAAGAGTGATGGGCATGAGGCGGCTAGACTCGACCCTAATTGAAGCAGAATCGCACAAGCGATGAGGTGAATGGATGCGGTGGAGGTGAAGCTCCCATTCGTCGATCCCTAGAGGATGATGTTGGTTCAAGTGGAGGAAAAGATGGAGCATGTAAAGGGGAATGATTTGGGCATGAAACTGTGAGGTGAAACAGGCAGGGCACGACGAAACATGGTTGGAGCAGAGAGCTTCGATGATCTTTGCTTTTCAGATTCAAGCTAAACTAAGGATTAAATAAAAGGTGGGAACATAAAACCTAATGCTAAATCTACCTAAAAATGTAGGGAAAATGTCCAGATCTTACTCGGGGACCACGGAGTAGCGGCATCACTGGAGCTCCGCCTTGGACCACCTCCTCGCCTCCTAATGTTGCCTTGACTCCAGGGTGTACTCTCTTTATATCACTGGGAGCATGCACACACTCAACACGGGGGGTTTTAGGGGGTTAAAGCAGCATCAAACAGAGAAGGGTAAGTAGGATTGTTTATAGACAAGGTGAAAGGCCATTATTAATCAAAAGATTGTGGCTGAATTGAGGTTCTTCGATGTGATCTTTTGGCTAAGGCATGATTCAGAGATGTTCAATCTCCATGAAACGTGAATCACGCCTAGCCAGAGCATCATGAGCATAAGCATGAAAAATGGTGAAGCCCAGGTCCTAACAAACTGGTGACTCGAGGAAGAGAAAGGGGGTTGTTGACCTGGGGTCAATGGCTGAAGATCTGTGATTGGTCCACCTCGGGTCACTACAAGACAAAACACGGAGGATAATAAGAAATAATTAAAAATGGAATAGTAAATAAATTTATTAATTTATGTTATGAAATAAAAAATATTTATTATTTTTTGTAGTATTTTATACCCATTTTATTTATTTTATGGGTTAATTCATTTTGAGTTGTTATTTACAAGTATAGTTAATAGGCATATTTACATATATATATATGTGGGTTGTCTTATTTTTATTTTGTATTTTAGATTGTATCATTTTACTATCAGATTTATGTAATTATAATTTAATTAGAGACACACCAATATATTTTAATGCCAAAATTATAGAATAAGGGAAGAAAAGAAAAATGAATAAAATATTGCAAATATTTTATGACCATGACCTCGAGATCAAGGCCAGAATGGAATTGGTCGACAAGGAATAAAGTTGGGGGAGATAAGGGTCAATAATACAATAAATTCCTCACTTATTTATTCATTCATGTATGCATTTTGACACCTATTTTGTATATATTTATTTATTAATCAAACAAAGAAATTTTGTATACAAAATTTGTAGATAATAATGTAAATAAAAATACAAAATTGAGTTTGTACAAAAATAATATACTGTGTACATTTTATACACAGAATAAAAGGCCATAATCTCAACTTCACAGACCCATATCTTGCAAATAAAATCACAAAATCCAACAAAATCACCTTTAATTATATATAACATCTCAAGAGCTATTTAATAAAATTGGTTTCATAATTTTTGGAGTTCATATGTGAAAGTTAGGTTTTGGCCCTCATTGTACAATTTACCGATTAAAATATTCACTTTATTCATTACTTATTGTTTTTCCAAATTCACATTTTTATAATTTTGTAAACATTATTTATAACATATGTGTACATTAAAATGAGAATTAAACTTAAAATAAAATGTAAAATAAAATAAGTTCATAGATTCATGGACAAAAATACCTATGTTATATATGTATATAAATAAAAGGGGATCTCAGTCTTTTATTCTTTATTCATCTATATTTTTATTAAATTGTAAATATTATCTATACTACATTAAAAATGTAAATCCAAAATAAAACCCAATAGAGTTAATTAAATAAATAAAATGTATATAAAATATAGGTAAAATACCTATAAGTATACCTACATAGTATATATACCTGTTTATTTAAATATGCAAATAAACTCATAAAAATAAAATAAAAATATATTTAGGTATACAAAAATGAGTTATAAATATATAAATAAGAAAATAAAATAATAAAATAAAATATACAAAATAAAAATAAATTATACAAATACATGTAAATACACTTATAAATACACCAATAAAAAAACTTATAATAAAATACATTAAAAAATAAATAAAAATCATAAATAAATACTACATTATTTAATAAATATTTTTATTTTATAAGCAAAATTTAATAAAATTGTTTATTATGTTTAATCAAGGGGTCAATTCGGCGTTGATGTGGACCAATTAGATTTTTCCCTTCGTTGACCGCCTGGTCAACTCTTCTACCACCAGTCGCCTTGCGTCAGATGTCATTTCTACCCATCTTCTCCGATTTTCCCAAATCAAACCAATGAGTAGATCGCCTCGATTCCTTCATGAAAAAGTTTTGTCAATAATCCATCTCTCACGCCAACATATCAGATCAATCCCAAGACCACGTGATTCTTTGTGGCACCCCGGTCAATAAGGGTGCATCGCCATGTACATAAATAAGTGTCTCGACCTCCATCCCCATTTTGGTCTCCTTTTGAGCTTCTTCCACCCTCGCATCCACTCTGGAGTGCATCCTCGTGACAGGGGGTCCTTCCGGAGTCGTGAGCAGGACGGAGGAGTCGAGGCAGCACCCACAGTGGAGCTACGGCGTCGCCCTGCTCCCTGGTGTTCGGCCAGGTATAAGAGCTGCTTTATCGCTTTAATAGATAGGATTTTATTCCAGCCTTTATTTCCAGTCGTTAGATTAGTTGTTAGTCAAGTAAATCACGTTGATTTGGTAGAGTCGTAGTTCGCCGGAGATCCGCTCCGGCGACGACTCCCATCCCATTCAGTGACCCTCCGACACTCAAACCGCTCCCATTCCGATCCCTCACGCATTCTCCACCTCCCGATCATTCTCATCCAACCAGAGCTTTGTTGGCTCTGCGAATCAAGGTCCACCTCCCCCGCGTCGCCGAACCTCACCGCCCCCTCCATTTTTTGGCGTAGCAGCTTCAATCTCCGATCGAGGGGAACCCCCTCGAGCCCCTCTTCTTTTGGTGCAGGGCATACGCGAAGAGGACCCCCTTGGGGCTCAAATCCATCAACTTCCAGGTCCTCAGGACCCCCCTTCTTCATCGAGCTCGCCAGAACGATTCGTGGGGTCCTGGGACTTCATGCGCACCTTGAGAGTTGCGGAGAACCTTCCCCGACGTGTAGAGCCTATTTCCCACGCTGAAGACCGTCGGGGGAAGGAGGAATCAACGATCGAAGGCAGGGAACCTACGTGTTCTTCCCTGTTCTTCGTGAACAGCAACAACCGTCGGATGAAGGAGGAGTGTCCAGATATGATCGTGGCCGTCCAATCAGCCGCCACTTCGGTCGTTCGATCGAGACTCAGATGCAATCCAGACCGTCGATCGGTGAAGCGGTATCGAGCTTCCAGAGCCCGCCACATGGATAAGTGGCGTGCGGATCGTCGTCCATCAGCGCGCCCATGGGGGTAAATTGCATATCTAAACCCCTACCTTTTTGTATTTACTAATTAGCCCATTAAATAACGTGTAACGTTTAAAATAAAGTGGAGATTTTTGTAAAAAGACCTTTAAGTTCCTCATATTTACACTTAGGTCCTATCCACGTCACAAAGCATAACTTTTTATGCTATTTTATGTTAGTTAAGCAAACTTTCTTCAACTATTTGATTTTAACAAGTCAAGTAATCCGGATAGGCACCAACACTAAAATTTTCATAATTCTGGTATTATCTTGATTACGTCTTATTCCTTTGTTCGACAAAAGGTCCATTAATATACAATAATAAAATTGTAGCGGGTATAGTTTAGTGGTAAAAGTGTGATTCGTTCTATTAAAACCTTAAATAGTTAAGGGGGATTTCAGTTTTGTTCATATTCTGATCAAAAACTTTATTTCTTAAAAGGATTTAATCCTTTTCCTTCTTTTCAATGCTACATTTGAGGAAAAATATGAATTCTCGTGATTTGTATCCAAGGTTCAGTTAATTAAAAAATAAAAACAAAAATGCACGTGCTATCTCACGTGTGTTTGGAAAATTTAATGTATGCCCTTGTATTTGTGTGTATTTTGTTAAGATCCATTAAATAAAATATGCAATGTTATATTTTTGAGAAATTTGTACGCAAACCCCTATCCTTTATGTAATTACATTTTGGTCCATGTGCGTGAGAGTCACGTGTTGTCCCACGTGATTGGAAAAATTGCAAAGGCCCCCTGGCGGGTTTCAAAACATGTATTTGGTCCTGAAACTTCTTGATAACGTTCAAAAAATTTGGTATAATTGCTTAGAACCCCCTGAACTTCATTTTATTTGCAAGAATGCCCCTGCTAGTGTTGGAATTTCTTTGTGCTTTCCCTATTTATTGCATGCAATTATAAAATTCCAAAATCACCAAAAAAATTAACATAGATCCATGTTGCATTGTATTATTATGCTATATTTTTATGTTGCCTTTTTATTGCATTTTCATGTTTATAAAAATTCAAAAACATGCATTTTCAGCATTGTTTGCATTTTAAAATACATAAAAATTATAAAAACACTGCGGAAAATTCCCACAAAAATATATTTCCTGTATTTTAGTATGTTTTAACTTCTATCCAAAAATCACTAAAAAATCCAAAGGAAAACTCCTAAAATTAGAAAACCCATAAAAATTTCATAAAAATCTAAAAAATTCAAGCAAAATCTAAAAATGCAAACTCACTTCTCTGATTTATTCTCTTTATTTTAAAATTAATTTGAGGAATTTTGGATACTGTTTGATATTTTTCATCTCATTTTAATTTCGCCCAACAATCTAGTTCACTGTTTCCTAGTATTTTTACCTTTAAAAAATACCAAAAAATTAGGAAAAATCTAGAAAAAATCACAAAAACATTAGAAAAATATAGAAATCACAAAATTATTTTATTTACTGTATTTTGGATATTTCTCCCTATTTTTGCCTCTCTCTCATCTCTAGTATGTATATATATATATTCCTTATATATATTATTTTTTGATTTTGTAAAAAAAATATAAAAATATAAAATATAAAAACAAAATCAGTAAATTAAAAATCAAAATATAAAAATATAAAACCAAAAATTAAAATAAAAAATATATATAATTAGAAACCCACAAAAAGACTTGTGTCCATACACGCCCAGCTTGTATATGAATAATTGTAGGCTATTTGTTTTTGATATCTGTGGTTTGACCTCTATATGCTTATACACTATGCATTTTATGGTAGAGTTAATAAATTTTAATTCACATTTTTGAGACTTAATTGACTTATTATTTATTGTGGGTTAATTGCTGCTTAACAGGGGTTAGTGAGCGGTCGCCTCAACGACTTCGCCCCACCTTGTGTGGGGCATATTTCGTCCCTTGTCAACCCGTTGTTATCAATATGTTAAATTTGAATTTTGTAATTTTATTCGGAGTGTAAAATGTATAGTATGTATTATCTTTGAGTGAAATCAATTTTGTATATTTCTATTCATTTTTATCTACAATTTTTATGTACAGGGTTTATTGATTTGAAGCATAAACAATAAAGAGTAAAATGGGTCGTAAAAATGATTTACTGAATCAATCAAGGATTAGGGTTTTATTGTGTTTTGACCATTATCTCCCCTTACTTATTCCTTATCGATCAAATCAATTCTTTATTTGTTCTCTAGGTTTAGTATCATAAAATAATTTTGACATTTTATTTTTTCTTTCCTTTGCTTTGTTATTTTATTTTGACAATAAATCAATTGTTTATACAATAATTATACAGTCTTTTGTACAATTTATATAGTTTTTATTTAGATAAATTAATGATATATGCATGCATTTAGCTAAGTTTTAAAGGACAAAATGAAAGAATACATGTGAAGAAATGGAAATTCACCAGGCCAGAGGACACCATTCGGGGAAGAGAACCACACACAAGATACTCCAATGTGGATTCTATTGGCCAACCCTACTTAGAGATGCCATTGATTTCATATAGTCTCGTCTGATTGTCAGAGGAGGGGAGGGACTGTTGGATACAAAGATGAGATGCCCCTGAAGTACTAATGAATCTATGATTCATTACTCTAGAAGTTAAATATAGAGCTCTAATCCTGAGTAATTAGCTGCATTTCTCCATTTATTTTGCAATATTCTGATTCATGCATTTAGATTTAATATTGTATTTTAGCATGTGTATTTGCATTAAATAAGAAGCCAGATTCCCTTGTAAATATCACTTATATTTTCATCATAATTTCATTTTTTATTTATTTTCATTAACTCAGAATTGAATAAAATTAACTCTATAGTGTATATATTACTAACACTAATAATGGAAAAATATCAAAAAAATACTAACTTGAAAATTTATCATATAAAATCTAAACTCTAATTTGAGAATAAGAATCTTAAAACGTGAATATCTCTCTCATACTGTTCTTATGGACCCATACTCACTTTTGAATCAATATACGTTCAACTACCTTAAAAAGGGACCAAATTCAAAAGAATCGGAATTCGTAAGTGAAAACCTTCTTATTGTATATTGTGTGTATATCCTTGTATTTTATTTATTTTATCTTTTTATTTTCTTAATTATTAAAATAAAAAGTAGGTTAAGTATAGGTGGTGTACCGTATACATTTCATATATACTTTTGCCATAGCTCATATTTCAAACCTTTTTGGGCCAATGTAAAATATCTTTTCAACTGATTTGTATAAAAATATTTATAAAATGATTTGAAAATTTGTTCTGACTATATGACATTGCCTTTGAAAAATATTGTACAATGGTTTGAAAAACATGCATTTTAATTGTCTTGAAAATCATTTGAGAAATGTTTTGAAAAATTATATTTATGTGACATGGTTTGTTAAACCTTCTCTAAAATCTTTTAAAACTGAGGGTATAAATGAGATTAACACGTGTTTTAAATGAATCTAACCTTATTCAAAAAAATGCATAAAAAGTTTGAGCTATAAAAAATAAAAAAGTCTTAATCAAAAATATTTTGAAAAAAAACAAAAAAAGAGTGTTTGAAACAAAAACCAACCAAACTTTTTTTAGGGAAAAATTGTAAAAAATAATAAAGAGTAAAATTAATTAAGAAACTAACTAGTAAGTTGATTAGTTCTCTGACACCTACACATTCACGCAAAATTTGTGAAGTTTGGAACACCTGGTTTATAAGGTTCTACAATTTAGAGTTGGCCATCCTTAATCATTTGGGTATGTGACTTAATTATTCACATTTTCTTTGTATGAAAGATATGTCTTCTATTTTGCATACTTATTCTCTACCTTAAAGAATATGATCAACACCTCACTTGCACGACTACGGTTATGATGAGACGAGTTGGTGATTCACTTGAGGAGCTGCGATGAGGGATTTGAGTTTGGACCTAATTTTATGATGCTCAAGAATGCGATAAAATAGATGGAGGCTGCGTGAAACCCTAGAGTCGACAATTTTAGCCAGTTTGTAAACATGATTCTTGTGTTATCTCCTGATATTCACCTAAGTGTCAGGGTGAGATGAAACCTAAAAAAATGTTGATTAGTGTATGCCAACTTGGTAAAAACAGTGGAGCTAGCCAAATTAAAATAATGAAAACAACGTTATTGTTGAAAAACTCTTACACTACAAAGTTAAATTCAAAGAGCTCCCACTAAAGGCGAGCGCTCCCAACCTTTCAAGTGTCCACTTGGACCGCCATCTTAGGCTTTCACAAGTCGAGCTAGCACCCGAAAAGGGCTCTGCACAATAGTTATTCAAGTGTGCGTGTTGAAGTTATGATAGATATTCGAAAAAGGCACACCCTGGTGCATTTCCATGAAAATAAGTGCAGGCGACTCAGAGATCTCTTGACAGACGCACTAATCAACACCAAAAATATAATGTGTTGCATAAAGATGCACTCGATAGGATCCTTGTTCCAATGAGAGTAAGAGAAGAAAAGATCCTTCATATGTCCTCCATCAACCAGCCTTCCATATTCATTTTTAAGACTGGCAACTAAAGAGACAAAGGATTAGATGTAAGAAAAGATTTATTCCACGATGTTGAGGTATGGGTTCTTAGGAGAGTCTCTTAGATTGGAACTTTGGGTGACAATTTGACTCTACTCTTGTAACTGCATTGTACACTTAATGTCATATCCTTATTGTGGTATATAGAGAGTGTCATGATCAGGGAAGTTGGATACCTTTTGACTAGAGCTTAGTTTAGCTTAGAATTTTAGGATCACTAAAAGTGAAAGTTCTTAATTAGTCAAGTCTTGCATTCTACTTCCACATAAAGGGATTAATCCAACTTGTTTTTCTTTACTTGCTCGAGGACTAGCAAAGTTCAAGCATAGGCGGGTGATGAATATGTGATCGATCGTCTTAATATGTTAATCTTAGCTTAACTCCCTGAACACACATCAAATACATGTACTTAAATTTAATAAATTAACATAATACATCTCTTAATAAAAATGGACTAATAATGTGTATTTTTTCTCGTAAATAAGTCAATGAAATAATTCAAAATAAAAACCACGAAAATAAAGAGTTGAAAATGTGTACATATTCACACGTGAAAAGCCCAATCTTCCTTGATTTTCATAAATTCACATTAACTCCTTTTGATTTAGTTATTATTATAACTTGTACTAAAAATGTATATAAAATGAAAAATATATAAGCCACATTGAATAAATACTTTTTGATCTTCGATCGGAAAAGCCGTAAAGTCCAATTTCTCAGCCAAATTCATGCTCTGTATGAACTCCAAGTCCACTAAACCCACATTTAAAGTTCAAGTTATAAAATTATCCATCAAATGGAAGTTACTTCAACTAGATCATGGATTGTTTACAAAATGTTAGTTTTGAGATCTAATTGTACCATGTACATATTCACAAACTTTTTTTGTCCTTTCATGTATCTAACTAACTCTTTCTAGTTTATTTATTTTTAATTATTTTATTTATCTTACAATTTAATAATTACATTAAAATTAAATTCCAAAACATATAAAAAGAAGAGAAATGGCATGTTGTGACTTTGTGTATACACTATACTCTCTCTTTCTTTATTTTTAATATATTTTTTCTTTATAATTAACGATCCAAATAATTGTTGTTTACATGTAAACACGTGTCCAGTGGTTTAATATATTTTCTTTTATATATGATCAAAGAGAAATATAAAACAATAAAAAATTGGTACTTTACGCCCTAAAATTGCTTAAAAAATATTTTATCACATATACATTTTGTTTTTAGAGTTTGGTGTCTTCGTGAAAGTCATAGATCTCACTAAGATCTAAAATTCTCATGAATGTCATATTCCTTCATTTCGAGTCTTTTTCTATCTCTTCATTAATTTCTTTTTTCATTTCTCAGTTCTCCTCAGTGATCTCCAAGTCAAAGGCCTACGTGGCCTCTTTTCATTGGCCACCTGCTTCCACTGACCCCCCCCCCCCAAAAAAAACACCTCTTCCTTTTTCCTCCAATCAGAATTGCTCAAAAGTTGATGCATGGGTCAACTCTCCAGCCCTCTCCATTTTTCCCATGTTATTCCTCACTCCTTACGAAAACCCATCTCCCAATCTCTCCTCTCACGCTCTCTCGCTACCGCCCGAGCTCCATAATTGTCCTTGCACGTCACCGACCACTGAGCTCCATAAAAATCGAGCCCAACTCCCACTTTTAACAGTAACCACCCTTTCTTTACGAAGGAAGGTTGAGCTCCCACATTTGGCTCCGGTGACAGTAGAGTCATTTCCAGTCGAGCGAAGACCCTTTCCTCTAGCGACGAGATTCGATGATACATTGTCTTTGTTGCAACCTCTCAACTATTTGCATAAGCTCCTTATCGAGTGGCTCTAAGCGATAACCGGTCGGAGCTTGAGCTCCAGCCACCTCTTCAGGGGAACTGTCCATCCCACGTAGTATTTCTTCTTCTTCTTCTCTTCTTCGCATTCTTCTTCTTCTCTTCCTCTTTCTTCTTCTTCCTTTTTCATGCGTTGTTCTTCTTCATCTTTCTTAGCTCCTCTTCTATGTTCATCTCCTCCGTACTCGATCGCATTGCCTCCCGTCTCGATCCTTCACCCTCACGCACTGTTGCTCATGCCACTCCACTGCTCTTGCGCACCTTCAGCAAATCAAGCCCAGTCCGAAGCCCTAGCTCCACTGTTCTGCACCGCTCACTTGTGCACCACACCACCTGCTCGACCCTACCACCGCTCTTCGCACCTTCCACCTCCAGCTGCTCATGCAACCTCAAGAAACTCCTTCACACCATCTACCTGCACCAGCATACCACACTCAATGATACTACCTCACGTCTCGTGCCATCAACCATCTCCCTCCACTTATCCTTTCCCCTGCCACATAGAAGTGTCGCCTCGACCTTCAACTTCGTGCCTCCACCGTTGTTATGCATGTTGGACATGCGAGCCCACGACATGCCATTATGTAATAAATGTTATTGCAAATATCATTCTTTGATTTGAAATGAAGATAATTAATTTCGTAATAGGTCCCTTAGAACAATTAGAGTTATGTACCATGACCATCTTAACGATGATACAGTTGTTGATTCAATTATTGAATCATATAGGTTGGTGCTTGGAAGAACATCTAAAGAGTTCGATTGAGGACTCAACAAGAACCGTCAAATGATTATTAAGAGGGGATCTCCAACATGAGAAGGAGATGGCAATCCCTTCTTCGAAGGTCGATATCCGACCGACCTCTTGATGCAGTTCCTCTGCATGTGAATAAAGATTCAAAGGTGTCATATTAATTAAGTCAAAGAGTTGACTTATCGAGATCGAGATAACCAAAGTCCTATGTCGTATGCTGTCATGATATATGCACGCATCCTCTGACCGGAGACGATGCATGCACACCGACGTGCTGATGTGCATGCAAGGGCATATGAGTAATGCAATCTCTCAAAGGGATCATACAAGTTCATTAACTAAACCAGGAGATGTGAGCTCACTCATGAGATTTTGGGAAGAATCAAATTCCGTGCACTGATTGTCTCGCTTTGGAAGCTTGACTGAATTTGTATGTTTGATATATACTTTTGGAAAGTATATTATCAATACCCAGGTATCATATATGCTTTTGGAAAGCATATCATCAATACCGATTCCCAATGGTCAAATGAGAAACT
The DNA here is from genome assembly GCA_037367405.1 of Ottelia alismoides. NCBI lineage: Eukaryota > Viridiplantae > Streptophyta > Magnoliopsida > Alismatales > Hydrocharitaceae > Ottelia > Ottelia alismoides. The sequence goes on from JAZKJV010003986.1 coordinate 18,574, forward strand.
TAATGATAAAGCCCTGAAGTAGATAGTGTAAAATCGATTTGAATCTTCGGGCCTATTTTGGGTCTTCCAATATGCATGATGTACATGTATTGGGAACACCTAGGGGTGATGTGATCATAAACGATTGTATAACCATGATGCTTCCATTCATGGGGAGCGATGAAACGGGTCTGGATTTTAGTGACTCCTCTCAGTCGAGAAGTGATCTGATCTTGGTCCAAACTTTAGACATTGATCTCAATGTGACTCAGATGCAAATGAGAATAATAGATTTGTGGTCTTGATTTAATCAAGCATCTATGAGAGGTCCGCAAGATCTGGATTTGAGTTGTGATCTCAATATTCAAGTCACTATATATGGAACAATGCAATCGCCATGTCCTTATCTCCAAGGATTCGCGGAGAAAGCGCATTATCCTTGAAAGAGTTCAGGACAATTTCATTGTTGATGTATGAATCCAAGAATTGAGAAAATTGATGATTAAATACAATTTAATTATCATGAATAATGTGAATTTGATTCATATCACAAGGAGGGTCATCTTAGATAATTAAATGTGATTTAATTATCAAAGATGTGAATAATACGAATGTGACTCACATTATTTGGGCACAAGATAATAGAGATCCAAGACGATTAAATGTGATTTAATTGTCAATGGATATGAATAATGTGGATAGCACTATCCATGTAATCACATGTATATTTACGATAAAAGTGATTTGTGATATATAAGAGAGAACTATTGTAATTTACAACTATTAGTTAAATGTTGATGTGAATTGGATTCACATTGGACGATCAATTGAAAATGTAATTCACATTTTATTTTGAGTTCTGAGTGTGATTCACAATTTTTCAATGAAAAGACTGCAATATTAACAAAATAATTATGAATTTTTTTTATAAAATAATTTACAACAAGTGTTGTTGTAAAAATTGGAGATTTCCATGGAATAATGTAATCTCATGAGATTGCATAAGATTCCCACCAACTCCCATTAGGAAAGGGTGATGTAATCTCCATTCTATAATCTCCATGCCTGATTGATTTAATTTGGGATTAATTTATATTGATTTATCAATATATATATTTAATCTAAATCAAATTATTATTTTTGTGTTCTAAAAACAATATCATGGCCATCAAAAGAAACACAAATCAATGTAAGCCATTGGATTTGCGTTGTCCATGGATTGAGATCCATGGATCCCAAAATACTGTATATGAAGAGGTACCCCTTGCTCTTCAAGTTACACGAGTTGGAGACAACAACATATAATCTCTCTCTCTCTCTACACGCCATTTTTCTCCCTCTCTCTCGTGGCCGTCTACCTTGATGCCCCTGAGAGAGTCGCCATCGCTGCAGCGTCACCGTCATGCTGCCAGATTATTTGCTCATGGAACTCTATCTCCTTCAGTATGCCTCTCTCGTGAAGAAGATGTTGTATCTCGTGTGTTGAGATTAGGAGATTCGTCACTTGGATCATCAATAAGGATTGCGAGAAGCACGTGTTTCATCAACACTCTCACAAGCGTCTCCTCTGTTGGATCAGACTTGAGACAGAAGTTCTCTTCGTTTAGAGACTCGATTGCAACCACGCTTCAAGAGGTAACTCTAATACTTGGTGGTTTAGACGAAACAATCCGAGAAGTGTTCTTGGATCACGTGGTTTCGTCGCATGAAAAAATTTAAATTCCGCTGCCTCGAGCAGCTAGTGCGACTAGTCGCTCCCCATCGCATATGATGTGATCCTCACGCTTCCGTGATGCGCTTAAGGATTTTTTTCATATCCTTTAATACACTCCTTCACCTTCGTTGATTGCCCGTGCAATCGCCTTGGCTCTTCCCTTCGATAGAGCCAAGCACTACTGCCATCGTTCCGTCATTCTGCCACAACCACCTTCGGCCGTCGTCGTCGTCGGTCAATGCTTCCTTCAGTTGTCCGATCACCATCGGGTGTCCTTCCTCCAGCCAAGATGTGCCTCCCAAGCCAGCCCTCGAGCCTAACGCTTTGGCTTTCCTGAGGCTCCCTCTCCTTGCCACGTGGAGGTTCGAGCAACCATTCCTCAACCTCAGGATTCGAAACAGCTTTGACCCTCGCATGCACGTGAGCTGCACATGGGGTAGGGGATAAACTACACCAAGGTCCCTTCACTTTAGGAGAATAGTAGGCACACATAGTGCACGTGCATTCGTGGGAAATTTGCACAAAAACCCTCCCAGATTTGGTAATTCCATGTTAGTCCCTATCGGTTTTTATTCTATTATTTCATCCCTATATTGCATATTGCACCATGTCTTTGCATTTTATTTTGAGTATCATTCTAGCATCAAAATATTGTTATAAAATTTTATGCTAAAAATTCATATTTTGTGGGACTAATTATGTTCCAACATGTGCCCGAAAATTATTTCATTTGCATGCATGGTCATGTTAAAATAATTTATCTCTTGACTCATGTAATTATATTTTAATTCTCTACAAACTCATTAATTTTAGGAGTTGTAGTTTTTTTCTAGATTGATCTTAATTAGACACGTCTAAGATAATGTTAGTTCTGAAAATTAACTTAGTTTACTAATTAATAAAATCAATTTACTGGAAATGGCACTGTTTGTTTGTTTAATTCAAAGAAACTTCATTTTGCATCAGAAAAATCCAAAAAATGACCATTTTTAACTTATCGTCATATTTCATATTTTGTGAACATCATTTGCATGATTGTTGAAACCCCATAAAAAGTGTCCATTTCACATGCATGCATTTTATGTCATAAAATATAAAAAATATGTTCAGGATTCATCACTGCATAAATAATTAAGGAAAATCAACGTTCTAGGTTTTATTTTGTGTATATTTGTCTTTATAAATATTTTATTACCCCAAAAATTGTATGAAAATTATTTTAAGTGACTACTACTGCGCTTAACAACATATATTTTTCGTTTGTCATTTTAATTAATATTTCTATTTATTAAAAATACAAAAGACACATTTTTTTATTTTGCCTAATTATTAAAGTCTATAAAAATATAAAATCACTACGAAAAATTCCCCACAAAACATATTATCTATATTATATTATATTACCACATATCCAAAAATCGCTAAAAAGTACAACGTACGAAACATAAAAATTACAAAAACCTTATAAAAACCGTTAAAATCATTCAAAGAAATCCAAAATCATGTTTTCCTATTCGTGAATTATATAGATATTATATACAATATATAAAAAAAATCTTATTTATATTTATTAATTCGAAGATAAGTTTGGTTAAATAATCTGTGCACTTTTTTACATTTTATTATTTTAGCAATACATAAAAAAATTAGCAAAAATTCTATAAAAATTACCCAAAATAGAGAAAAATATATGAACATAACAAAAAAACATTTTATATCGTATATTTTGAGTATATTTATGGATATTAAAAATATAAAATCCTATATATACCATATACTTTATATATTACTTATATAATATAATATATCATCATTATTATATAATTATGTGTGTTTTCCAAGAAATATAACTAAAAAATGTAGAATAAAAAATAAATTAAAATTTAAAGAATATAAAAATTAATGATTAATAAATATCCATAAATCTAAATGTAATAAAAACCGACATAAAAATTAGAAAAGAGGCTAAAAATATAAAAAATGTTTATTATTAAATATTAACAATTATTTATAATTAATATACCTACTAATATGGTCCCAGAGTTCGACACTATATTGCCGGTTCACTATACACAACCTTGGAGAGTTATATAAAATTTAACCCCACTTTACATTATTGCATATCTTGTTGTGGGTTCATTGTTGATTATTGACTGACTACATCGGGTGACGAGTACCCTAAGAGCGGTCGACGTAGCAATTGTCAGATTTGTTTTGTCGAACACCGCGTACCTTCCAAGACCGGACGTTAGGTCCCTTGAATCAGAATCAAAATGGTTATGCTCCATGACATCAGCTCCCTAACAAAGCCAAGTCTACTTCCATTATATTTTTTTATTACAGATACACCCTCTCTCTATCTATCAATGATTTTCAAACCATTACTCAAAAATACAATCTTGATGTTGTTTTGATTATTTTTATTTCACTTGACATGTTGCGGAGATATTGGAATTTCATTTAATTCTTGATGAATTGTCAAGTGAAATATTGAAGCTGTTTATATGTGTCGAGGGTTAAACAAGCTTCAAAACAAAACCAACTTCATCAACTTTGGATTTTGTAGTTCACGTTATTCACAAAAAGAGGTTCAGGAGCATAAGTGGAAACAGAAACCATTAAAAACTAGACCAAAACACAAAACAAGGGCTTACCTACAATCAAAGAAATCAAGAGGGCCTCTATATAAAATTTCCAAGTTAATGAGGGTATCTTTGGAAACCCGGCCACCCAAAGAATCACTCCCGCCTCTCTTAATAAAGTGTTCTCATTGTCGATGTAGTGAGAGAGACATAAGGTAAAGATTCGTACAAAACTACACTATAACGATCTTCGTGACATGGTGCGACTGTTTGTTTTGTTTAGCACGGGCAAGTCCGAGGGTTAGCCATAGAAAACGAGCCACACTTAGGTATAATTACTTTTCAAGACACTTTGATCGATTAAGCTAATGTAATTTCTACTTGATCTTGGCCTCAGTACTTGATATTGGTTTTGGTAAATGAAAACATTTTTTTATGAATTTTTATACAAGTAAAAGATGCAACATAATGAGATTAATGAACATGCAAGGACACACATAGATTAGTTCCTCGAATTTGGCGTAGAAACTAAGCTAATGTAAAGCAAGTTCTACTTCTCAATTTCTATACACGCTGTATTTATGATGACATATTTTCATAACATTGCAGCTGGATGCTAAGATCCTTCAACTAAGGGATGTAGAATTGGAGTGATTGAAGTAGGCATATTAGTGTTCGTCTTAATATTTGCTCATGGTCGCTGCTCATCTTTTTCGAATATAAACAAACTATAACACATTTTTTTTGAACTTTGAAGGAGAAGCTTGAAAAAGGACATGGTTGTTTGTAAAGTAAGGAAAGCTCACTACGCGCAAGCTTGTCAGGCTTGAAAAGAGCTCACTCATGGGTCTGCCGGTGATTCTTCTTCTTTTTCTTGATGCAGGGCTGGCTCCTTCTATCGTATCGGTTCCGGCTGCCCCGCTTGACTATCGCGTACTGTAATGCGTGGTGCGCTGCCACCGTCGGGATTGGGGGGTATCCTGGGTGCCCCGTGCAAGTGTCAAACAAGGTAGAAAGGGCTAGGATCCGCTCTGATGCAAGTGTGCCAATCAGCCGATCTGGCTCCGGGGGGGGGGGGGGGGCTCCCAGCGTAGGCACAGTGGCTAGGTCAAGACTCCCGCGCATGCTTATAGTCTGGTTTTCTTCTTTGAAGGTCTCGTGATGACCCTTACAAAAAAAGAAAAGGAAGACCACTAGGAGATTGGCCTCCCGCAATGGAATGCCCGGGTCAACTTCCGAAGTGGCACCAAATTCAAGTGGTATAATTTATGCTACATTAAAAATGCTCAGATAAAAATTAAAACATGTGTTTGGGAAATTAAAAAAGGGAGTTATTCAACAAACTTAATTACCATCGATTATCTATATAAAACCAGCTACTAATATCATATAAATAAATAAATGATAACATCACCTTATTTTATCATCACAATCCTTATTTATGAAACAATAACGGAGCTCCGGGTAAGAAAGTCAGGTCGAGAACGATCTACCTGCTGCCCAATTAACCTTTCACTATAGGGAAAAATGTACCGGTTAAAACGATCCCCCTTTGTCTGCCCTGTGCCGCCTGCCCAAGCACATTAACCCCAGACCTATTTCTTATTTTTTTGTCCCCTCTCCGGCCTCGCCTCGCCATCCGTCCTCCTTTCGTCTCGTATTAGGGCGACGAGACGAAAGATAGAGAGATTAGGACGATCGGAAGGGAGGGAGGGAGGGAGAGGAGAGAAGAGAAACGGAGATCTCCCGCTATTCCTAGCTACTCTCCGTCCGCCCGTCCGTTCTGCTTCTTCTTCGTCTTTTCCTACTCATTCGTCACTTCTCAAGCCAAAATAAGGTCGGTCACCTCCCGAATGGAGAATTGCATATCAGCACTTCGTCTCCCGCTCGATTCGCGCTTTCTAACCGTCCTATTTTCGTGAACATCTTTTGATTGCTGCTGCATGTGGGTTTTAGGGGATTCATCCTTGCTTTGGGAATTGACTGCCCGTTACGCCTTAGGCATCGCCTGCTCTTGATTATGAACATGTCTTATCGCTGTTTGTTGCTATCATTCCGCAGGTGGCTGTGTGGGTGGGTCCAGATAAAAATAAACTGCGTTCGTTGCAGCCGCGGGAACTGAGATGGCAGGAACCGAGAGCAGGGATAATGCAGCTGGAGATGGCTCCTCGCCTTCGGAGGGGATGACAACCGGACTAAACTGTCAAGCTGGCGATTTGCTTGCCGAGTGGCGCTCGAGCGAGCAGGTTGAGAACGATACCCCATCGACTTCGCCCCCCTATTGGGACACAGATGACGGAGACGACGATGGTGTGTCACTCTTGTTTGGGTTGCGTTCTCAGCCCCTCAGCTTCTCCTATTAGTTCTTTCATTTTTATTTTGTGCGTTCTAGTTGGTTTTATTTCATAAAATTCAATTTTCATGCTTAGTGTCGAAATGCATACCTACATCTGCATACTGAATCAAAATGGTTATGCTTCAGTTCTGTGTTTTGTTGCCGAATTCTGAAAGAGGATGTGGCAGATGTTATTGAATTCTTCTTGCTTTTTCTATTATGGCCAGGTTAACATTTTTTTTTATTAAAACCATAGGATGAGCACAAATTATAAGCAGTCATCCAGTGCCGGGTCAATGAAATTGACCTTTTCTCCAGTTCTATCCACTTTTTCAATTGTAAAAGTCCCCTGGGGACCTCCCGGGAAAACTAAATATTTTGATTGTTTGCCTTTGTTAACAAATTCTGGCGTTGTCACCATTGGGTTCTTTTCTCCTGATATAAGTCCTGGCAGATAAGTTGATTGTAATGTTTTTAGAAGCTACAATGGATATAAGTTGATTGTAATGTTTTTTTTTAAACTTTTTACTTATTTCTCGATATAGATTAGTTATTTCTTCTGCTCATCCGTCCATGCGTTCACATATTAGCACAACAATATGGATATTGCATTACCTGAGGTGTAGGGAGCGAGTGTCAAAAGGATGCCCCCAATTGCCGAGGGCCATGTTTCTCGGGGTGGGGGGGTATTGCTATCGGTAACCAATGGAAATGCAAGGAAATGAATGCCATCGGAAACCAATGGAAATGTAATGAAAGGAAGTCGGTAGACCAACAAATCTTAGGGGATAGTGAGTTTTCCTCCGCTTCCCTTCACTGTCTGTCACATACACGAAAAGTATTTTTTTCTTACCTTCCCACTCTCAGAAATGTAGTAAAAGCAATGAAATATTTCCCCCTAACTTTTCTCTTTGTTGCTATATTTCTTTAGAAATTATAAATAAAGTCTTCTTTGTTTCACCTATTTTGTTTTAAGTGCAAATACACCGATTTATTTTTCAGTAATTCCATATTGAAATACTTGGAAATTGATCAACAGGAAATGAGTTTAATGTAATCCAATTTCTGTCAACTCCTTCACTTTTAGGGAGCACCAACACGCCCGAAGGAGCATTCTGAGGATTATCTTGAGTATAATTTCTCCGGCCAATCTGTATTTCTATACACTTTGGTAAATTGCCTGTCATATATTCTATATACAAAGTCCACATCTGTATCTATGGGTTCTAGAGGACCTTAAGGTGACGATGTAAGAAGGTGAAATGCCCTGCTCGTAAAGATACACTTAGTTATTGTTTCGCCTAGATGGTTCATGGACCGGAGGTGCATCTTAGTTGACTCGAATGTATCTAAAATTCTCAATGTTATCCGGTGGCTTATTTTCAAAATTCAAATGCCAATATTGTCAATTCACAGTTAATTTTTAACCCTCCACTCGCTCATTTGACTGTTTAGTTCCGGCCAATTGCTGTGCATATATGTATCCACCTATATTATCAGAAAGATTTCCTGTCACTGGATGGTTAAATATTTGGATGAAATAGTGGGATGCGGTTTATCTTAAAATATTATGGAGTTTAATGTTTTCATTGAGATTGGATCATGAACTGTCCATTTCTCGCAGATTATGGTTATTGTCTGTGTTTTATAGCCAAAGCCATGCATTTATCCCTTTCAAAAAGCATTTTTTGCCATTTACACAATGCCTGGAGATCAATCAACATATCTAAAGTGCTTCTAAAAAGCCTATGTAGTCACAGCATTGTTAGACCATCTTTTTCTTGACTGCTGGTTCTAAGTATATTCTAAATTGCAGAGGTGTGATATTCGGTGCATGACTCCTGGTTCTGTATCCCTTTTGTAAATGGAAAAGTCTGGTTGTATGTTGTTCAATCTAATAGGCAATTCTATGTTTGTTTGGTCGCTTTTGCTTGAAAATGATTTTATGGTTCTAAATTTATGCAATGAGTTTTTTGTTGGAGGTGGCCAATTTGTGTAGGAGTTGTGGATAAAGTTAACATGTTATTAATTGCTTGAATTGTTTTTAATGGGTTCGTCATGGCTTTTTCTATAGCACTATCGTCGGTAAATTATACTTGTATACTCATTTGGTAATTTTTAGAAGGAAATGTTACCAACGATAAGTTGCTGTTGCCGAAATAGTAGATATTTGCAAATAGTCTTCATGTTGAGGAAATCATGCGATTTATGTTGATTTATGATATTGAGGTGAAGTGCTGAAGGATTTTAACCTTCTCGTAGTTGGAATTGTTTTTACAATATGGAATATTGTGTCTTTTAAAACTTCCCTTTTCAAAATTGCATTAATTTTTGGGTTCTCATTAGAGTGCTTTTTATATGTAGGGCCAAAACCTTCTGAGCTTTATGGGAAATTTACCTGGAAGATTGAAAATTTTTCCCAAATCAGCAAAAGAGAGCTGAGAAGCAATGCATTTGAAGTTGGTGGATATAAGTGGTACTCTTGCTTGGATCCTCGTCTTTTGTTAATGTTGTTGAACACTTCATGTTTGTTGTGAATACCTGAATATGCGTATTACTACCTAAAGCTCATGTGTTACCTTCTGATTGGCACTAAAGGCTCCAATGATTTTGCAAATTAAGTCTTACCAAGTTTGAGATAAACAATTCATTGGCTTTTACTGTTGCTGATTTTTTTGAGTCCTATCTCGGCTCTTAACATGGATCTTCTCTTTGATTGTGGTTACTTAGTTATAAATATGATCTTACTAAGTTATTTAATTAGACTTGTGTCTATCAGGTACATTTTAATATATCCACAAGGATGTGATGTTTGCAATCACCTCTCTCTTTTTCTCTGTGTTGCCAATCATGACCGCCTACTTCCTGGTAAGCCGAGCATCGGGCAATTGTTTTAACATATATTTTTATGCTTATCGAATAAAGAGCCTATATAGATGACACCATGTGCAAAGAAGTTTTGGTTTGGTTTATAATCCTATATTTCAATTGTATGTTTTGATCTTGGAATCTACTTGAAATAATCCTTTATAAAACATAAATCTCACTGATTTATAGTATCAGGTTCTGAAAATTGTTGCCTTTTCGGTTTCTTTTACCCACCTCGCATTTCTGTCAGGTTGGAGTCATTTTGCGCAGTTTACTATAGCTGTGGTTAACAAAGACCCTAAAAAGTCAAAGTATTCTGGTTAGTCCATTTACAATGGATATTACAAATGTCTAAATGAACCGGTCTATTACTTCTGTTTGCTGAATCCTATGCAGATACATTGCATCGGTTTTGGAAGAAAGAGCATGACTGGGGGTGGAAAAAGTTTATGGAGCTTTCAAAGATTGTAGATGGTTTTATCGAAGCAGATACTCTTGTCATCAAGGCTCAAGTTCAAGTTATAAGGTGGTTACATGATTTCTATAGCTATTATGGCTTGTCAATGATGCCAGACACAGCGAGTTAAAGCTATCCCTGTATTATCCATTCTTCTTTTTTATGTATGAATCCACAAATAGGATTTTAAACATGCAAGTGTGATCTACCAAGATAGAGCTAGCACTGCCTTCTATTCCTCTTTATTACTTGTGAATTTACAAATAAAATTCTAAGCATGCATAACTATACTATCGAGTATTTTATGGCTGCTATTTTTGTTTTGCTGCCTTGTAATTGTGCTCTTCAATTACTTGTCCGAACGAGGGAAGTAATGTTTCCAATGTAGTATTGTGAATCTGTGATCCAATGATTTTTAAAGGAAGGTTTTATAACACAAAAACTTGACCATTTATATTCCTCTGCAAGTGTTCCAATTAGTTTAAAATAATTGCGATCCACCAACTTAATCATTTTCACCCACTACTGACATTAATCAACAACTTTCATATGTAGCTTAAAATTGAATGAAGTTTGGATGCATGAAATATAAAAATATATGTAAGAAATGGTGTTTGGGTTAAGGTTCTTGGTGGGGTTTCATCTTTTTATTTTCATAAGAATGGGTTTGAGTGATTGATGATGCAATACTGCACGGGCATTTATCGCAGGTGAAGTTGAGGTTTCCATAGCATCAACATAACACATTCGGGTTGGGAACACAAACATGTTATGCATGATGCTAACAATATGAACAACGATGATCAGAAGCTGTTAGCAGTATAGATTGAAGAGACGCTTGTGTGATGAGGGCTTGGGCAATAGGGTAGTATATAATCGAGATCGAGATAACCAAATCACCTGCATCTGCATTTAGATAAAGTTTTCAATTCTGTTCTGCATCCTGCATAAAAAAAGCGAAGGGATCACTGTAAGTCTTCTGAACTCAGCATAGCATCATTGCTTTATCTTGCATCGGCTTTTTCTCGATTTCTCCCTTTGATTTTCACATTTAATTAAACGGAAATTGGGACTGTCCGATAGGCGTGCTGTGTGGTGGACTTAATCAGTGATAACTTAAAATCGGGACTGCTAAACAGTATTGACAAAAAAAAGAATAAAATTTGAAAATTGTTTGCGGGAGATTAATCCCCGACTCTGTTTTCAGGCTGAGTGAGGGTACTTGAGTGTGTGTGAACACCTTAAGGCAGAATCCAAATCCCCGCCTTCCATATCACGAGCCAACTGATCTTAGCAAATATCACGAGTGGGATACTTTTAAGCTCATATTTGCTTTTGGAAAGCATATCATCGATACTGACTCGCAATGATGAAATGAGAAACTTAATGATAAAGCCCTGAAGTAGATAGCGTAAAATCGATCTGAATCTTCGGGTTTATTCTGGGTCTTCCAATATGCATGATGTACATGTATTGGGAACACCTGCGGGTGATGTGATCATAAACGATTGTATAACCATGATGCTTCCATTCATGGGGAGCGATGAAACGGGTCTGGATTTTAGTGACTCCTCTCGGTCGAGAAATGATCTGATGTTGGTCCAAACTTTGGATATTGATCTAAATGTGATTCAGATGCAAATGAGAATATTAGATTTGCGGTCTTGGTTTAATCAAGCATCTATGAGAGGTCCGCAAGATCTATATTTGAGTTGTGATCTCAATATCCAAGTCACTATACGTGGAACAATGCAATCGCTCTGTCCTAATCTCCAAGGATTCGCGGAGAAAGCGCATTACCCTTGAAAGAGTTCAGGATAATTTCATTGTTGATGTATGAATCCAAGAATTGAGAAAAATGATGATTAAATACAATTTAATTACCATGAATAATGTGAATTTGATTCATATTATAAGGAGAGTTATCTTAGATAATTAAATGGGATTTATTTATCAAAGATGTGAAACCAAGCAAGAATCACAAAAATATATTTATGGTAGAGGAATAATTGACGACAACTGATAGAAACTTAAGAAACAATTGTTTGTAACATTAAACATATGAAAATGTTTAAATCAAAGAGGGGTGAAGGCGGAAACAATTCGCATCACAAGATATTGAGAATAGTTCACATCACAAAATAAAATTTTAAGAGCCACTAATCATCATCATCGTTATCCAATGGAACATCCTCTTCATCTTCAGCACCTTCATCCTCATCTATTTCTTCAGAATCGAATTCATCCTCTTCCTCGAGTGTTGGCAATGCGCTTTAGCTAGAACTAGAAGCTCTATTGCAACTATCACCTCTTCCACTCCTTCTTAGTTGCAATATGTCATCCGCACCAGATGCATCATCAACCATACCCCAAGTCAAATGACTCAAACCTGAACCATGGCAAACCTCATCTTCTTGAGCTTGCTCGATGTCTATCCATTCACTCAAGTGGACACGATCTTTTGAAGAAATTGGATCCCTTGATTGATCTTGTCGACATTCTTTGAGATTGGCATTAAACCAAACATATACAAGATCATTTATTCTCTTGGTGTCCAACTTGTTCCTTTTCTTTATATGAATTTGAAATAAATTTATATACCAATTAAAAGTATGTTGTCTAATTGAATTATTCACGTAAATAAATCAATCTATTAATTACCGATTCAAATGTACTTCGATCTTGCTCGCAATCAGAGGATGAGGAAGTCAAACTTAGAATTTTTATGGCCATAACTTGCAAATGGGGCGCACCAACCCCATAAAGAGTCAACTAATCAACTGTTAAAGTGTATGAATTAATAAAACTTATATAAGACTTGCAAGACTATTTTTTTTAACAATAATAGAGATTGTAAATGTGTGTGTCAGAATGTTCATCATTCGTTAGCTGTTGCCTCCCTGCCAAGGGCATGCCAAATATTCCTTGAGCCAAACGATATTGAGGCAACTCCTTCTTAATGATGATGTCTTGGATATCCAAATCTGGATAGAACATTTCCATGCACTCTACAAATTCCAACTTTACGTCAGGATTTGTATTAAACATGCTCTATTCCTTGTAAAAGAAGTAGGGGTTCAAGAAATATGTTATGACATGTAATGGAGCATCAAGTTTTCCCTTTGTTTTTAGATACAATGACATCCATGGAGTATTTATACAAAGACTCTACACCATTGAATGATGCCATTATCTCTTGTTTAACATCTTCTAGGCCACCATATACAAAACCCAGGGATGGCTTACTATATGCATCAACCGCTTGTAGGAAGTGAATAAATAGTGTGAACACTTTAATTGCGAGTGTAATTTGGTTCGAAAATGCAGTTCTCGAGATTGTTGAAGATGACCCCATCTTTTTCTCATTCTGTCCATTCATCCGATGAGAACATCAATCTCAATTTATCTTTTTTTTTCAAGATGCTTTCCAAGGTAAGAAACGTCATTGCAAATCTAGTTTGTCCAGGTTTAGTAATGTCTTTCTTCTTCGTAAACTTTTGCATCATGCTCAAAGTCTTTGTGTGGCTATATATGAAAATTGTAAGTGCCTTTGCCTTTGATTGCACTTTCACCCTGAATTCTTTGTTAATTTCTTCCAATGCAAGATCAACTGAACGGGTATGACAAGATGCCCGCCATATCTGTGGATATTTTGTTTGCTCCAATCTTCCTGCTGCTACATTGTGGGAAGCATTATCGACCACAACCTGTACAACACATTCCACCCCAACGTCTTTGACACATTGATCAACCAATTGAAAGATGTACCCTGAAGTATGTGCTTCATTCGTCACATTTAGAGATTTCAAAAAAGTTCCAAGTCAACAATTGACATAAAAATTAATAATGTTCCTTCCACGAATATCCGTCCATGCATCGGGCATTATGGAGCATCTTGTCATTTCCACATTTCTCAGTGGCAGTTCGATTCATCTGAAACTCTCATGATCGCCTTTTTCAGATATGGACCGCTTATCTCCTGCCTTGAAGGAGGTTTAAGGTCAAGGTCATATTGTCCAACTGCCTCCAACATCTTCCAAAAAAGTTTGACTGCCAATGCACGAAATGGAATGGAGACCATATATGTCGGCCACATATGTAAGAGATGTCTCTCTCTCTCTATGATCCTTGGAGAATGCATCCTTGATTGTAATCTAATGTATTATGATATCCTTACCGACCGTTTTTGACCTTAAAGGTCGTTTATCATTTCTTTGTGATCCAACATCTCCAACGATGTCCACTTCTTCGCTCATCGTCTCAATTTCCTTTGCTTTCTGACACTTCCTCCTCATCAGCTTGTCCATGTAGCCACCCATCTGCTTCTTCATATCTCCATCAACTTTCGGACATATGCAAATATTTCCTCTTCGATGTGCAAGGTGTTTCCACCCTTCAACTCCTTCTTGCAAAGTCTACAAACAATAGTGTTTGCATCTGCCAGTTTTTGGAGATAATTGAATTGCCATGCATGATTACTTGACCTTGGTGGTGTATAATATGCTGCATCACTATCACCAAAAGATGCAACCATCTCTACAATCCAAAATCACCGAACTACGTATGTGCAATAAGCGTTTAAATATATGCAATAAGCATTTGAACTGAATATTCGTAAAATCTTGATACGTAAAATCCATTCTATATTAACCTCAGATCAAACCGAACTAGGCCATCACTATCCACTCTCATCACAATTAAAACAACTTTTTAATTCCCACGTAGCAGGTTGTTTAGTTAAGAAATGTTACACCCATATTTGATCACATGCTTCCCCTTTTTAGGCGGATTTCAGATGACATTCATCATTCTACTCTGGAGGTAAATAGGTGAAAATGAGTGCTTGAAAATGAATGCTGATTGGAAACCTCTCCATTAAAAATATATGTACTAGTACCGCTAAAGAGGCTCTGTTCTTTATGATGAAAAATGTGCACTAGTATTTTTTTTCTAACATTTTCTTCTTTTCACATGCCGAAGAAAAAAGATTGATGTATACAATCAATTTATGCAAAAAACATATATAGAACAATAGAGCAAATATATTTGTAAGGACTTTTGGAACTTGGAGGTCTTGGAGGTGGGTAACTGCAAACAAGGTTCAAAATATCGATATCTGTCGGCTTGAAAAGAGATATATCGGGATATATCAGGATATATCTACGATATCGATGGAAATCTCAGAAATGACAAAAAAATGATTTTTTTTTTGTAAATTAAGATCATAATAGTTCTTAAAACAATAAATAACATACAAAGACACACTTATATTAAAGAATTATGTGTATTTAGCAGATCGGTACACATTATATCGCACACACCGTTGCTGTCAATGCTAATTGTTGACTACTATGAGATATAAGAAAGGAAATGCTGAAATTCTAACAATAATTTAATTGCATCAATGAAGCGAATTTAGCCCATTAACCTTACATCACATCACATAATATATCAAACAAATTGTTGAGCTATATTGCATATCATACGAACAAGCTAATGAGCATAATAACATATATGTATGCGGACATTCCTTGACCGACTCTAGAATTGTTTCATCTCCATCGCAAAAGGAGGCGAAACCCTGTTCAAGCACCCCCATCCCAAAAAAATATGTAAGTCATAACATGTTTTTAATTCCAGGAATAAGTATATAAGTAAAATCTGAAGCAAATAGACCCGAAAAGGTGATATTGAAAAATATAGGCACCATATCGATAGTATCGATCGATATTGACCAACTGAAATCTTTAATTTTTCATCCATATGAGACGAATAGTCGATTATTTCGCCGATATCTCGCAAGATATTGGGCGATATCCTCAAATTCGATATACACCCGAACATTGAATTTCTCCCTCTAGCGACATCGATATATCACCAGTATATTACAATATTTTGAGCCATGCAACAAATCATAAATTTGGCTATTCTTTGTATCGTATTTGTTTCCAAATATTTTAATATAACGAGTGGTTAGAAAATCTCAATAAATCAACTTTTAAAGATTTAATAATGAAAAATTATCTTCCAAGCTTCTTTCCTTATAAAACAAATAGTCAAATCAACTAGCATAGTTGATATCGACGAAAGAGCATTGATATTGACATGATATCGATAATTTAACTCAAAATGATGGAAAGTTTGCATTAAATACTTAATTTCATCAATATCGATAAAACCATATGCCATATGGTCAATATGTTGCTTGATATCGGTTGATATTGATGGCCAGGATAATATTGATATCCTTGACTTGTCGATATGGATATATCGCTGATATATCGAGGATATATCGGGATATTTTGATCCATGATTGGAAGTATACGTGGAGTAGCTCTTCCTCTCGTTTGTGTATCGACCGCTTCCTCTTGTCTTTCAACGCCTCAGAAATGTGCAACTTGGCTACCGTTACTTCTCTTAGTAGGTCAAAATTGGATCATATGTTGTTGTGTTTTGATTCGTGCAGTGGTAGAGGTTCATCATCTTATTTCAGATTTAAGCATTGTTGGATGCGGAAGGTCTTTCGTAATTTGGTTATTTTTTTCCGGGCTGAGTTGGATGTGGAGGGATCGACTACTGTGAGGCTTGCTTTGAAGCTGACTGCGCTGCGACATAGATTGACTGTTTTTAGGAAGGACTCTTGTGTTGTGTTGCATGTGAGTTGAGGAGGAATCGTGCTTAGGATGAGATGGTAAGGTTGGACTTATTGGAGGACAACTTGGAGCTATATGGAGGAGCTCGTGAGCCGTGAAGGTGTTGCAAAAGATTCTTGCGAAGGATGATAGGAAGTGAGAATTTGAATGGAGGTAGTGGTTGAATGAGGGTGATGCAAATACTAGATTCTTTCATATGGTGGCAAACAACAGAAGGAGGAGAAATTTGGTCCATTCGATCGAGGTTAGGGGCGAGGAATTTCACGGGGAGGGGGAGGTCGCGAAGGCAGTAGCGGGTTATTTCAAGAGCATGAGCAGACGCTTGCCACATTGTTGGTTGAGGTGGCTGAGGTTGGGGGTGAGTCACATATCTGATCTTGATCCGGAGTTGTTGACGAGGCTGTTTGGGTTGTAGGAGATCCGTAGGGCCATCTTTGTGATGAATCCGGACGGTTGTCCTGGATCGGATGGCTTCCATGTTTTCTTCTTCAGGGAGTTCTGGGATCTGGTTGCTGAGGCGATAATGGGATTGTGTCAAAATCTTTTTGCTTCTTAAGGGCATTGCCACAAAGGTTGATGACTACCATTTGATTGTTCTATCCCGTGCTATCTATTTGTTTATGGCAAAAGTTTTGGCCAACCGTTTGAGGGGGGGGTGCTTAGCACGAGTATCTCGCCAGTTCAGAGTGCTTTCTTGCCTGACAGTCAGCTCATGGACAGTGTGGTTTTGGCTTCTGAGATTGTGATGGACGTCGTAGGAGGAAAGCTCATTGAGTTTTATGTAAGGTTGACTTCTCTAAGTCCTACAACAATGTGAATTAGCGATTCCTTTGAGCATTGCTGTTATGATGCGGTTTTCCTGATAGGTGGATTTTGTGGATGAAGAGATATATCATGATCACGTCTTGTGTTGTTTTTGTGAATGGATAACTGAAGGGGGGTTACTTTAAGCCGCATCGCATGGTTCTTCTGGTCGCCCTCTGGGATCCGTTCTTTTTGTTCTTGCGACTGATGTCTTGTCAATTATGGTTGATTGCACAGTCATGAGAGGGTTCTGATGCGGTTACGCGAAGGAGGAGATTTCAGTTCCCCATTCTTCAGTATGCGGATGGCACGATCCTTTTTGCGGAAGGTGGTTCCGATAGTTGCTGAGTTTTTTCAATGGTTGCTGACATTTTCGGTGCTGTGTTTGGGTTGAGCTTAGCATGGATAAATCTGAGCTCATTTCGTTTGGCTTAAAGGAAGCATAGATTGATTTATGTGTTGGCTAGTTGCAATCACTATGCATGGATATGTTGTTGCACTACCTTGGTGTGCCTATGGTAGTTAGGAGGATGCACGTGGAAGATAGGTTACAGGTGATTGAAAAGATGGAGTAGGTTTTGGCGGGTTGGAAGTCTGTTTGCTTGTCTAGGGGTGGTAGGCTAATACTATCTGTTTGCTTGTCTAGAGGTGGTAGGCTAATAGTATTGCGAGTAGTTCTGTCCATGTTCCCTAATTTCTTTCTGTCATCTAGGTTGGCTGTGGGGTTGAAGAAGAGACTTGAGAGCATCATGAGGCGGTTTTTTTGGTTATCGTTGGGCGGTCGAATGGGGTTCCTTTGGTGGACTGAAAGATGATTTCCTGTTCGAAAGAGGATGGTGGCATTGGAGTGCGTAGCTTGGGGGAGATCAATAAGGCCTTGCTCAACAAGTGGATCGCTCGTATTTAGGACGACTGTAGTAGTTTGGTCTGCAATCTGATTCAGAAAATCTGTCTCCGAATCTTCTTTACCTCGCCCAGGGATCTTGGACACACTCCTTACTTTTGGAGAGACATTTACGACGTGGCTCATGAAATACATCCTTTCTTTAGGCATGTCATTGGGGACAACATTGGGTTTAGGTTCTAAGTTGACGATTGGAATGCGAGCGAGACGTTGGATGTGAATTCCCACTTCTGAAGGCGTTGGTTGTAGACCCCAGAGTGTTCAATGGCAGATGTTTGGGATGGGCACTCCTTTCCTTAATTCAGATCCGAGCTTTTAGATCCACGATTGGAGGAGCTTTTGGCATTGCTTAAGGAGCTTGATAATGAGGTTGATCCCACTGAGGGGTGGGATTGCTGGAGCTGGTGTGATGGAATCATTTCCGTTGGGAAGGTTTACATGGCTTTAAAGGCCCAATGACCTTTGACCATAGGGGCTCGGGACGAACTACAGAAAGATTTGGAAGTGGCAAGTTCCAACTCGTGTGAAGGTCTTTTTGCGGTTGTTTAGGAGGGGTAGATTCTTGATTGGTGACATGTTTGCGTGGTTCGTTCATGCTGCTGATCCCGTATGCTCTCGTTGTCAAGAGGGTATGTATGATGTAGATCACCTCTTCTTCAAATGTGGGGAGATCCTTGGAGGTCTGGGACCTTTTTGGGAATCAGGCGATGTGTATTGATGGTGTGTCTGGTTTCTGTGAATCCATTATAGGGAGGATTGGAATGGCACGGAGAAGGAGAAAATGGTGTGTGACAATGATTTGGTCGCTTTGGTTAGGCAGAAATGGCATGGTTTTCGCCATGATCGTTTTTACGCTGAAAATGTTGTGGTACATGCTAAGGCTATGGCTAAGAGTTGGAACTTGTAAATTTTCTTTTATTTTTAACTTGTAATACACGTGTACTTCATTTTGGTGATTAATGGTGAAGTTTTTGGGTACACACCTATATAGTGGAGGTTGCTTTTTCTTTCAAAAAAACATCATGACTTGGTATAGTTTCTAGTGCGTCAAAGTATTGATACTTATTTAGAAGGTTGAAACAAACATCTGAATTTGTAAAGTTTTTGCTGAAGTCTTGAGATGAACACGCCATTACCTCACATCAACAATATATCAGGATATTTTAATCCTTGATTCAAATTAGTATGGGGAACAAAAGCTCAAATTTCCCCTCTCCGATGTGCAGAACATAATCTAAGGTAGAAAAACACGTGAATTTGTGAAGTTTATGCTGAAGTTTCGATGTGAAGATGCCATCACCTCACATTGAGGTGTAATCCTCATGCCTTGAGAATGATGCCATTTTTTGTTCTCACCATTATGGGCCTATTTTTGTTCATTTCCCCCTTGTGTCATTTTGAGCAGAGGTCTTAAGATCTTATTGGCCATTGCAGACTACATGACAAAGTTATAATGGTAACTCTGGGGTTTGATTCCCATGTGTGTTCTCATTTGTTTACAACGCAAACATTGTTCTTTATGTAAAATAACTTTAGTTTTTCATTTAACCTGTGATTTGTTTACGTGGTTGATAAATTTATTGTGTGATAATGGTAATTTATAGTTTTTTTTCCTATGAGAATATATTAATCTGACTTGTTGCAAATCCTTATAATTCAGGGTGAAGGCAAACCGTCCATTTCGGTGCCTTGATCGTCAATACAGGAGGGAGTTAGTTCGTGTTTATTTATCTAATGTAGAGAATATATGCCGCCGTTTTGTTGAAGAGAGACGAGGCATGCTATGCAAGTTAATGGAGGACCGAGTTGGTTGGTCAGGGTGAGTTTGTGTAGAGAACAATTTCACTTTCAATAAGATGGTGGTCTAAAAAAAATTCAAATAAGATGGAAAAATATTCGTTTCTCACATGTATTTCTATGTGCAGTCTCCATCAATTTTGGATTGGCACTAGTGAAACAACCAGGAAGTGCATCACAAGGGATAAAACTGAAGTGATTTTGAAAGTAATAGTGAAAAATTTTTTTGTAGAGAAAGAAGTTACATCAACACTTGTTATGGATTCCTTGTATAGTGGGATGAAGGCTCTTGAATGGCAGAGTGAAAATAAGACTGCTGAAAATGAGGAAATGGCGGCTCCCACCATTCATATTGTTGATGATATGTTTATCTTGGCTCGTGATGCTTTGGTATTGCTTGAGATGACTGCCCTTGAGCCTTTGCCTCCTAAAGATGAGAAGAGTACTCAAAACCAAAATCAAAACCGTACAAAGGTAATGTTTTAGTTTTTTTGAGTATTTTTGTCGTGTCATTTTTTTTGAAGACGGTTGTTATTTTCTTTTGTCAAGTGTTAAAGGATTACCATTCTACCACGTGCAACTTCTGTTATTCTGTGTCCTACCTGTACAACCGACAGTAAATTATGTAACTTTTTAATAAATTCGTAGACTCCACTTTCTTGATAACTCACTTTTGTTCATGCACTCCTGTGTGTGTATGTGGTGGGGGTCTATAAAGCTTTTGCATGTAAAAACTGCTCTCCTTGTTGCTCGTTAGTCCCCTGAAAGAAAAACTGTGGATCAAATTAACAGCAAACACATATTTATGCGTTTCTTTTTCCAAATCTAAAACCCAAACAAGTATCCTTCTTTAGTGAAGTGTTTTTTTATTTTTTTATCTAATGTTATATATTAGGCAGGTTGAATGCACGATATACATTGTTATCTTTTGTTACAATGCATAATATAATTTTGTCCTCTTTCATCACCTTTTATTTAAATAGTGGTGGTGGGAGATGAGTAGGGTGGGGATGGGTGATAAAAGAGAGAAAAATACAAGAATTCTTCCAAAGGAGTAAACTAAGGTAACAATAACATAAATTTATTGATGTTAATGATGCTTTCATATTCTTTTTAACTTAAAATTCAAATATAAAACATATCTAATGATATATTTAGAAAATCGCAGTTTCTTTTAATAATAGGGTAGCATGAGATCATATTTGTTATTGCTCATAGATACATCTTGTGCATCTTGTTTGGGCATCTCTGAAGTGCTGTACCAGCTACATCAATGACTTAAAAATATGGTGTGGGAGTAGGAGTATAAATGCGAATAAGATTTCCAAACCATGAAAAAGAGGCCAATGGCTTTATTTTTTAGCCATTCACAATTAACCAATACTGAATTTGTGGTTTATTCAAATGCATCGCACACAAGATTGAGCTTTGTCCTTATCTCGCTTAGTCTTGACCAATCTCGTTGCATGAGAGCAACTACCGAGCAAATGTCCTAGAATTGGTGGTAATGGATTTCTCTTTTAATATGTTGAGACCTTTTTTCTTTGGCGAGATAGTTGAGGCGAGCATAGATAATGATGGGGGTTTGGCTAAGATATTCAGTTACGTCCATGCCAATGATTATAAGCGTCGAGAACTTTAGTGTGGTAGGACATAAATCAAGAATTTTCTTCGGACAATCCTCCCCATCTTTTTTGAATCTCTATTTGTGCGTAAGTTTGAATTAAAGAAGAAATATATTGATTTTTGCACATCATCCAAGACAACACTTCAACCAATGCATGTAGCACAAGACGATCTCGGCCATTTTGCTGAGTTATAGGCCATTTCTACTGGTTCGGATTTTCAAAGTTTAGGAATCTTCGATTGGCGTCTATGTTGTGATGCCTACTACTCTAGCCCCCGCCAAGCCGTACTGCTTGAAAGATTTGGGCGGAGCTATATGTGTTGCTATATTTTTAGTTTGATATAAATAGTTATAATTAGAATGAAAGTTCTTGTGCTATATATGTTGCAGTCATAGTCCTTTAGTATATATGTCCAACTCCCAATCAAATGAATCCTTGTGACTCTTAGGGTACTCAACATAGTTATAGTAGTCCTTTAGTATATATGTCCAACTCCCAATCAAATGAATCCTTGTGACTCTTAGGGTACTCAACATAGTTATAATCAAATGACTGCAACATAGTCTATTGTCCATGGAAGGAAAACATTATGTAAGCACACCATTCTCGAGCATATATCATGGTAGCACTAATATATATAGTGAAATGGCATCAATATTATTACTAGTAGGTGTGAGGAATGATGCGGAAGCCTTTCACAGAGTTTTAAATTCCGATATCGAGTATCATATCGATGCCATGTAGAAACAAAATTTCACCAAAATTTCATCAAAATTTCAGTAATTTTCGACGTTTCATCCAAATTGAGCAACTTTTGTGAAGAAAGGCTCTTATATCAACATTTTGCCCAAAATTTCGGTCCCATGTTGAAATTGAAATTTCGGGAAAATTTGCTGATATTTTGCAAAATCTGAAACCATGTAAATTCACCCTCGTTGATGGCATCTTGATGGCTGAACTAGTGACTATATCACGCAAGATTTAAAAAAAACGTGCTTCGAGGTGGCATGCCACTTTGAGTTTGGTGATATGAGGCTTAACATCATACAAGGTGTTTGCTACTTTGATGAGCCTATCCTTTGTTTCTTCCAAAACAAAATATATTATAGTTGCTACCCTTCAGTTCCCATGATTTTGAAAGCACATAATGGTGGGTTGTAATAAGAAATGAAGTGGAGTTCCCATGATTTTGAAAGCACATAATGGTGGCTGTATTAAGAAATGAAGTGGATGATAGAGCGTGGAAATTGCAAAGCACATAGAGTTTCTCGATATGGTCCTTGGGCGAACTTTGTGGGACCTTCTTGGAGGCAAGCACACTCAAAATATCAACGTGTGATGGGAGCGAAGAGATAGACAAGATTATTTGTATGGGAAAATCTCAGTGACATCATGGGTGTAATCTTCTGGAGTCTCATGAATCTCAAGTCTGAAAAGATGACAATAACAACATTTCTGACTCCAGGTTTATCTTTTATCTCTAAGTCAAACTCCTAAAGCATTAGATTCCATCTCATTGGACGTGTCTTCACGTCTTTCTTCGTCATAAGATGTTTGACGCGGAATGAATGGTTAATACAATGACTTTGGAATCCAAAAGATGTGATTGTAATTTATCTAAAATGAACACTACTGCTAGCATTTCCTTTTCAATGACGATTGTAGTTCCTTTGTGTCTCATCCATAGTCTTGCTAGCATAGTACACAACAATCAGGATGTCATCTCTCCTCTGCCCTAATACAACCTTAATTGCAAAATATGAGGCGTCTGCTATGATCTCGAATGGGAGAGACCAATTGGACGGCTGTAGGATAGGAGCTTGCCTAACCATATCTTTCAAATAATTGAAAGCATGAAGTCACTTGTCATTTACAATCAAGTTAGTCTCAGCTTAAAGTTTAGTCAATGGTTGGATAATTTCAAAAAATCCTTGATGAATCACCAGTATGCAAAGATCGTAACTATTTCTATATTGTAGTTGCCTCGAGTTTTGAGATGACGTCCCCCTTGGCATGGTCAACCTACGGCTACCATTTTAGGAAATGAGATGCCCCAACACTATACCCTCACTCACCATGAAGTGACTCTAAGAGTACTAGATTCACGTCACTGCATTTTTGTAGCACCTGATCTAGGTGAGCAAGATATGTGTCAAATCTTACACCATGGATCAAGAAATCATCCATGAAGATTTTGTGAAGATCACCTACCATGTTTCCGAAGATGGCAAGTATACACTATTGAATTTTAATAGTAGCGTTGCATAATCCAAAGAGCATATATTTAAAAGCATAAATGCCAAATGGATAAGTAAAGTGGTTTTCTCTTGGTCTTCAAATGTGATTGCCACCTGGTTGTACCTTGAGTGTCCATCCAAGAAACATTACATCTCCTTCCTCGCGTTCGACAATCTTGTCAATAAAAGACAAGGGGAAGTGGTCTTTGTTTGTCACGGTGTTAGACATCGGTAATCTACACAAACATGCCGTGATGTAGGTACTCGGGTAAGAATCTACTCTCCTTCATCATTCTTAACCACTTCCGGTCTTCTTGGGTATTACTTGAAGTGGGTTGACCCTCTCGGACTTGGAGATGACATAAATAAAGTTGGTGTCATATCACTTGATAGTTTCCTATTTGATAACTTCATTTAAATTGGGATTTAACGTGCTTTGAAATTTCTGAGAGGGTTTGCTGTCATTACCAATATAACCGTTGTGCAAAAACAAAGCCAGATTAGTCTTGTGGAAATTGAAGTCTTCTAACCAATGTCCTTCTTGTTCTTTTCAAGAACCTTTAGCGAGTGATATTCTTGGTCTAGCTGAGATGATGATTGGGTATTGGTGATGTTAACCCGAAAGGAAAACATATTTAATTGTTGGAGGTAAATTTTTAAATATGGTAAGAGATCAGAATGTTGTTCATGTTGCATTGTTTGCTCATTTATTATGCTGGTGTGACACACGATATATGATACCCATTGGTTCACTTGTTCTTGCTGTGCAAAAATCTGTTTGGGGAACCAGATAACATCAGAAACCTCATCATCAAACAACCTTATCACCTACTCATGCTGCTTATTGGTCGGTTTGGGATTCAGATAACATCACATATCTCATCCTCAATCGACCTAGTTGCCTTCTCACATTTGGGCCGACCCGACATCAATAACTCTAAACGAGGAATATTTGAGCGGATACCATTTGACTTGAAGAGATCTTTTATAAAGTTGGTGTTTCTGAATTTACAACCTGAAATAGTTGTCCTGGCTAGTCCAAAGAAGACAAGTATGCAATGAACTCTATTCCCTCCACTCCAGATGAGGGAGGTGTCTGATCCTCTATACCCCCCTCTAGATGAGAGATCTTGATACTTAGCAATGTTTGAAAGATCGATATCGATATCGTATCGGTCTATGTCCGAAAAGGATATATTGAGTATATATCGACGATATCGGTGAAAATCACGAAAATGGTGTAATTTTTTTACAAATTAAGATCCTTGTAGTTCTTAAAATAATAAGTAACATACGAACTGTCACATATATGCAAGAATGAGGTGTATTTAGTACACCAATACACATTATATCCCACATATCATTGCTTCCAATGATGATTTTGGATTGCTGGTTGGTGAGAAGTATTGGAAAGAAAATGATGAAATTCGAAAGATAAAAACTTAGAGACATAAAGGACATGTATTTAGCATATTAGCTGTATATTACATTACATATTATGTATAAACAAAATTCCGAGCTATATGAGATATTAAACAAAAGCTAATGAGCATAATGACATAGTTTTTAAAAAACATCATTCATACTTTTGAGTGAAAGATGATGAATTAAAATATATTAGAAACAAAACTTTCTAACTGAATTGTGGAAACATGTGAAGAGAAAAATTGTATTCCTCATAGCCCTAGAGCTCTCTTATATAGGAGAAAAGCCCTAAGGGAAAATTCTATAATAAAGATTGGATAAACAGAAAAACATAAATAAAACCGTGGAGATATAAATATCTCAACAACCCCCTCAAGCTGGAGCATATATATCTATCATGCTCAGCTTGGAACAACAATGGTGAAAAGGGCCCCTCGCAAGAGCTTTGGTAAACATGTCTGCAATCTGGTCTCCTGTTCCAACATGAGAAGTAGAAATAAGCCCTTTTTGGATCAAATCACGAGTGTACTGACAATCTACTTTAATGCGCTTCGCTCTCTCATGAAAGGGTGGATTATTATCAATGAACAAAGCTGCTTGATTATCACATTTCAGATGCATAGGAAGAGACACCTCAGTGGTTAGGTCAGTGAGAACTGATCTGACCTACATCATTTCCGTGCTGCCTTGAACCATGGCCCTATATTCTGATTCAACGCTGGAACGAGTAACAACTATCTGTTTCTTTCTCGTCCATGAAACCAACGAGCTACCAACAAACACAATAAAGCCTGAAGTGGATTTCCTGTCCTTGGGACACCCAACATATTCCACATCTGCACATCCAGTGAAGCAAGAGGCATATCTCTTCTTAAAAGTAGGTCTGCACCTGAAGAAGACTTCATATATCTTAAGATTATGCAAACTGCATCCATGTGGGCTTGTCTGGGTTGCTTCATAAATTGACTGACTCTGGTTACAACAAATGATATATCAGTCCTGGTAATACTAACATATAACAACTTTCCCACTAGCTCTTTGTGTCGTCTCTTATCCACTTTCTCAGAATCGTTATCACAAAGCCTAGCATTGAGACCCATTGGTGTAGTGGTAGATCTGCATTCTGTCATGCCTGTCTCAGATAGAAAGTCAGTAACATACTTCCTATGCATCATAACCATACCTTGCCGATTTCGTGCAAATTCCAAGCCAAGGAAGTAACGTAGCTTGCCAAGGTTCTCGGTCACAAAATATCACCCAAGAAAATTCTTAGCTGCTTGAATGCCATGCTCATCGCGGCCAGTAACAATTATTTCATCAACATGTACTAGAGCAACAACCGTACCTCGCGGAGTTCTCTTTGAGAATGATGTGCAGTAGATCTGACAAACCCATTCTGCTCAATCAACTCTGAGAGCTTCTGAAACCAAGCCTTCAAACTCTGCTTAATGCCATATATGGCCTCATGAAGGCCATTGTTTTAAAAAGTGATGCCTCGAGGCGGATGTCTCCGGTCTGGATCAAGGGGCATACGCCTCAGCCTCGCCTAAGGTGCTCGAGGCGTGAGGCGAGGCTGAGGCGTAAGCCTTAATAAATTGTTTTTTTACTTTTCCCGATCACGTGCAAAGCACGTGACCTCTCGTGTTTCTAAAATGAGAGAGTTGGGGGGGATCGTTTTGTTCGATGGAAATGAAACCCTCGCCTTGCCCCTGTTCCAGATGAGGAGGCTTAGCCGCCCATCACCACCCAGCCGGAATCGCCGCGGCGTCGCCGTCTCCGCCGCCGAACCTCCTGCACACATCGTTGAGAGGCCCTGTGTTGCTCTCGCCTCCAATTTGGTATTTTTAGGTTTTTGTGCTCTATTTTTTATGTTTTCCTTGTGTTCTTCTTTATTAGTTTTCCTGTTGGAAGGTTTTGTTATGTTGGAGGTCTTTGATATTTTTTTCGAGGTTTTTTTGATGTGTTCTTCTTTATGGTTTTTCCATTTTTTGGGTTAAATTCTGATCCATGGTGAAAGATTACATGTGTGTTTATCTTGTATTGTATACGTATGTTATTGTATAACATGTAGATATGGGAAGGAAAGGTCCATAGTGGGGACGATCGGATCCCAGATGGAGATACTGTCGAGAACTTGTAATGGACGAGCATCCCAAAGGGAAATGTTATGTATATGTTAAATGTAATTTTTGTTTGATGAAGATCACCAGTGGGCTTGCAAAGACACGCAAGAATGTGAGAGCTTATCCAAGCGTCCCATTGAAGTTCAACAAGAGATGGAAGATGTTTATGGAAGCAAGGCCAATGAGAAGAGTAGAAGATTTGAAGAAACGGAAGAAGTTTGTCGAGTTGGGATGCAAGAGGCATCGGGAGGTGATGGAATCAACAATCATAAAGAGCACCGACAGATTTTAGCAGTATCAAGTATGCTCGAGGATCGATGGATCTTTTTATTGTACAAAGAGATATGCTGTAGGTACTAAGGATCCTCCCGCACAACAACTCACTTTAAATGCAAGCTGGGAAAAAGGTGAGAGAAGGAGGATTTGTAGGAGCATTGGGAGATTTTTTTGAGAATTCATTGTCATTTAACATAGCCAATAGTCCTTATCTAGCGATGATGACCGATGTATGGAGGTATGAAAGGGGTTTCAAGCCACTAACCATGCATGCACTACGAACTTGGATTTTGAAAGAAGAGAAGCATGCCATAACCATTCTTGTTGATGAGGCAAAGGCTTCTTGGATTGCCACCCGTTGTAGCATCATGTCTGATGGTTGGACTGACACGAAAGGACACACATTGATTAAGTTTTTGGTGAATAATCCCAAAGGCACTTACTTCTTGAAGTTGATTGATGCATCCAATCAAATTAAAGATGCCATGATGCTTTTTAAAGTGTTGGATGAAGTTGTTGAGGAGGTAGGAGCAATGTTCAGAATGATGGCCCAAGCCGCGTATCCAATATTCGGTACATATGCGGTTTGAGCGAGTATACGATCGAGTAAACTGCATATGCGATCGTATGCACGACCACCTATTGGATAGAGCCCCTTCGTCAATGCTTCATTTTTTAGTTGCTGGAACTGGTAGCTACTGCTACTGCAGTAAAAAATAAATGTTACTAAATGTTTATTAGAAAAGATTTTTTATGTTGTTTGTAAAAAATAAATTTTCATTTTTGTTTAAAATAAATATTACTAATTGTTTATGAGAAAAAAAATTTTACGCTGTTGTTTGTAATTTTTTTTTCATTTTTTTAAATAGAAAATTTTTATTTAATTTCTATGAATGTAATATACTTTTATTTTAAAATTAAATACATATTCTTTTGTGAAAAAATATATCTATGAGTCTTTGCTTTATTCATTCAATACTTTTCTCAATTGTTCAGATATTTTGTAATAGAAAATTGCATTAAATCCCCCCAGCTAGCTGCCATCTCATTAGTGCTAGATAAAAGTCCAGTTATTTAATCAATTGAAATATATTGATTCACATTCCAATTTTCATTTAGTTAATTCCTATAGAAACATGTGTGTTTCTATGATTTATTATTGTTATATCTCAAAATAGTTTTTTTCATATATTTTCATTCCTATAATAAGCATGCCAACAAATTTCACTATAATTTTTTTATGATTCACTCTTTTATCTAAAATGATCATTTTTTAAAAGCTTTCTCTGAAATCATGTCGTACTAAAAAGTCTGCATATATTTCATCTATTGTTATTTTTTCGAAACATAAATCTCTAATATTTGAATTCAATTTATTACTTTAATTATTTTTAAATTAAAATAATACAAACCGTATAATCCGCATATACGTCCGCATATTCTCTTACTCGCTTCAGACCGTCTGATCCACATACCGACTTTCTGAACCTTGGGTAAGAGAGAAGAATGTTGTTCAAGTGATAACAGATAATGCATCAACTTATAAAGCAGTTGGACAAATTTTGATGTAAAAAAGAAAGAATCTTTATTGGACACCTTTTGCAGCGCATTGCATAGATTTGTTGTTGGAGGTTATCCTCAAATTGTCTCTTCATGCATCATTGTTCAAAAAAGCAAAAAAATAATAATTAATTTTGTGTATGCTCATGCTTGGATTTTAGCGATGGTGAGAAAATTTGTAGGTTGTGATTTGGTGAAACCTACCATTACTCGATTTGCCACTGCATTTCTTACTATACAAAGCTTGATTAGAGCCAAGGCCCTAAATGTCGGTTTCGGTCACCATTTCGGTATCGACCAAAATAGAATTTCGATGGAATTTCGGTGGAATTTCGGCCGGAATTTCGGTCATTTCGGTCATTTTTTGTACTAGGACCCCCATATTTCGGTCATTTCGGTCGAATTTCGATTTCGACTGGATATCGATATTCGACAGAAATTCGACCAAATTTCGTTGAAATTTGAGGCCATAGAGCCAATGATTCACTTGAATCCTTCTTCACTTCATGACCATGAAAGAACAATTCTTATGTGAATCGACCCTTGGGGCAAAGTGTGGTGAACATAGTTGTGAAGAGCAAGTCTTTTTTGTATGGTGTTGCATATGTTCTCAATATCACGAAACCTTTGGTCACCATTTTGAAGTTAGTGGATTCTGAAAAATATCCACCAATGGGGTTTATTTATAAAACCATGGACAAGGTCAAGGAAGAGGTAGCTAGAAATCTAGAAAATGATGAGATCAAATATAAGATTATTTGGGATATTGTGTATAGTCATTGGGATCATCAACTACACAGACCTTTACATGCTTCTGCTTATTTCCTCAATCCCCACTTTCATTATGAACTGACATTCTCTAATCACTTAGAAGTCAAAATGAGACTGTTTTCGTGCATGGAAAGATTGATCATTGATCAAGATGCGAAGGTAAAAGTAGATTCACAACTTTATTCTTTTACGCATGCTAGAGGATTTTTTGGATGGGCAAATATTGTTAATTCAAGGAAAACAAGAAGTCCCGGTGAGTATTGTAAATAAATTTAAAGAATTTTGCATATACTTTAACATCAATACTAAAATGTGTTGACCATTATCAACGAATCGATGTATGTTGTTTGGAGATGAAACACTTAGGGTATTGAGCTTGACTTGTAGTGCTTCTGGGCGTGACGTAATTGGAGCTCGTTCAATCATGTGGTTAAAGCATTATATTTTTTTATGATAGTATTTTTGTTTCATGTTAAACACTTAAACCTTACGTATGTCTATATTGGTCCATACCAAGAGAAGAAATCGTTTATCACAAGCGAAGCTCAATGATTTGGTTTACATCATGTTCAATCTCAAATTGAAACATAGAGAATTAAGGAAGAAAACAATAGAAGATCCTTTATGTTCGGAAGACATTGACTTCGGTGATGAATGGATTTCAGAAGCTCAAGATGTCGAGGCCTATCAAGATCTTGATGCAAACATACCCCTTGAGGATGATCCTGAGGAGGAAGGAGGTGAAAGAGGTGAAGGAGCTTAAGTTGGTCGATGTAAAAAGAAGGGGAAAAATACGACAAATGTGCAATACACTATTACAAATTAAAAGAATATTCGATGTTTTTTTGCGATTAACTTTCAAATAAATGATTATGCATATTACTTTCTTGATTAGGTAAAGGAAACCCCCAATTAATGTTGAAGAGGAGGAATTTTCCAATTCTGAGGATGAAAGCGATGATGAGACCGATGATGATGTGTTGAGTTATATAGATGATTCTAATGAGGATCTTATAAGTAGTAGCAAAAGTGACGACGATGGTGTCGACAACAATGCTGAGGAGCGAGACGACTGATGTTGCTTCATTAAATCAATGTCGGTGATTAGTGATTTTTGATGTATCACATAAATGTGATGGGCAATATGTTGCATTAATTTTATGCTTGTGTTGAACTTTATTTCTTACTTTAAGTTTTTTTTCTAATTTTGCAATCGTATTTGAACTTTGAACAATCATAGTTGTAGTTTGTATTGAACTTTTGGGCAACATAT
Organism: Ottelia alismoides; assembly: GCA_037367405.1. Taxonomy (NCBI): domain Eukaryota; kingdom Viridiplantae; phylum Streptophyta; class Magnoliopsida; order Alismatales; family Hydrocharitaceae; genus Ottelia; species Ottelia alismoides. Next base: position 49,960 of record JAZKJV010003986.1, read on the forward strand.
TGCAATAGTTTGTGTTATTGTTATTTATTCTAATATATTTTGCTTTAGTTTTAATTTTTCTTTCAAAAAAATTGAGGCTTACGTCTCGATCGCCTTGCCTCACATTTTTGGGAAAACGCCTCGGATTGTCTCGCGCTAAACTTTTATGAAGAGGCATACCATTTGAGACTCCCTCTCAGCAGCAAACCCTGATGCCTGCTGCATGTAACTTTTCTGCTGCAGATCACCATACAATAAGACATTCTTGACATCTAATTAAAAAAGAAGCCAATCACGTACAACAGCAATAAGGATCCGTAGCGTAGAGTGTTTCACAACAGGGAAAAGGTATCATGGTAATCCACCCCATAAGTTTGAGTGAATACAGAGCAATCAATTGGTCTTATATCTATCCACAATACCATCAGCTCGGTGTTTCACAGTAAACACCCATTTGCTGCCAACACAGATACACCTGGAGGAGCATGTACAACATTCCATGTACCACGAGACTGTAAAGCTGCCATCTCCTCCTCCATAGCCAGACGCCAATGACTACTTTGCAACGCCTCCTGATAGGATCGTGGTATCTCCATGGTTGATAATCCCACAACAAACCTCTAAAAATCCTTTGATAGACGGTCTAAAGAAACATGAGAAGCAAGATGATGCATAGTGCATGCACGCTGTTGCCTCCGTAGAGCAATAGATGCATCCATGTCCTCAGTACTCATTATGGGATGTATCATCCAGAACATCCTGCACCTCAAGCTGTACATGCAAATTCCCAGTGCCATTAGAAGAACTCAAATGCTCAGAACATACCTCGGGCGTGCTGGATGATGGAGGGGGCACATGAGCACAGGGTCGATGCTGGTAAATCCGAGGAAAGAAAGTGGGTGTGGTAGGTGGAGGTGGTGGAGGAGGAGGAAGGGGTGATGGTGGTGGTGATGGTGGTGATGATGTAGTGGAGATCGGAGGTAGTTGCATATAAACCTCTTCCCCATCCTCTGACGAAATGAGCTTGTCACTTGGAGAGAAATACATTATAGACTCAAAAAAGGTGACATTAACACTAACATAATACCTTCGTCGAACATGATCGAAGCAACGATATCCCTTTTGGGTCTTGGAGTACCCAACAAACACACATTTCACAACTTTAGGAGAGAGTTTGTCCAGACCATGGGACATCTGATCAACATGTGCCACTGAACCAAAGACACGAGGCGTGAGTGAGAAAAGATCTGTCTCACGAAACACAATCGAGAGTGTGATCTTTCCCCTTAGAATCGAAGAGGGCATATGATTTACCAGATAACAAACAATTAGTACCGTATCCCCCCAGTATGAATGAGGAGCACGGCTCTGAATCGAAAGAGTCCTGGTAACAACCATAATATGATGTTGTTTTCGTTCAACCACCCCATTTTGTTGGGACGTATACACACAAGATGTTTGATGCACAATACCATGGGATGCAAGAAATCGGGCACTACAAAATTCAAAGGCATTGATTGAGCATATATACTTGATTTTCGCTGAAAAATGTTCCATATTTCATTAATAAAGGATTGAATAACATGACCAACATCAGACTTGTTATAAGAAGAAAGACCCATGACAATCTAGAAAATTCATCAACTGCCATGAGATAAAATCTATGCCTCTGATGATATGGGGCACGACTGGGACCTTAATCATCAAAATGAATTAACTCAAACAAACTATGACTACTCCGATCCTGTCGACTTTAGAAAGTGGATCGATGATGCTTCCTAAGCTGGCATGCCTCACACAGAAAGGTAGAGTAAGGAGAAATCTGTGGAAGGACGTGACACATCTTTTGCAGAGGAAGATGACCAAAACGTAGATGCCACATATAAGGAGACACATACCCAGTGCGAAGAGAGGAAGCGCCAACATAAGAGGATTGCACCAGTCTGTAGAGAATTCCTTGCTCACGGCCAGATCCAATCACCCTGCTCGTGAGAATGTCCTGAAACACAAGAGCAGACGGATCAAAAATGGCACGATAGTGTAAATCCTTAGTGATTTGAGTAATCGATAATATATTCATAGAACACTCAGGAGCATAAAGGACATTCTGATGTCTCATTGCAGGAGTCAATTGCACCTCTCCTTGACAAGTAATGGGAGAATGAATCCCATCTTCTATCTCAACGGATCGCCGGGGCTGGGTTGGACTGAAAGCACTAAATTGACCTCTATCACCGCATAGATGATGAGATGCTCCTGAATCCATGATTTATTCTGACAAATCTGCCCTGTAACAGCTAGTAAAGGCATATGCTATACCTGATGTTGATCAGAGGCAGTTACCTCAGGTGATCCTGAAGTAGAGCTGGTTGACCCAAGAGTAGGCATAATCTCCCTGAGCCTCGCCACAAGTTCGCCGAATCTCTGATCGGATGCAGGCGAGGAACTACGAATATGCTGGATCTGTTCTGCCACACATGCTAAAGCTGGGAACCCATGCTTGGAATAACATGCTTCCTCAGAGTGACCTGTCCTGTGATAGTAAGTACAAGGCTGATGAGGGGGCCGACTACCTCCTCCCTGCCACGACCTCCACGACTGCGAAACTGTGCAGGGCCTCCTCTACCACGAGATGCTGCCATGGCTGAGGATGTCTGAGACAACTGAGAACCATTGAACGATACGGAGAGCTTGCTCAACTCGCGATGCGCCTCCTCCATTGGATGTATGGTGGCGTCAGTAAGAATTTGTGCTCTAGCTACATCATACCCAGGGTCTAGCTAGGAAAACTTCTGTCATCATTGAATCTTTATATGCCTTGAGTTGCTTTGGTGTAGTAGTCAAGGGAATGTAACGATGCAACTTCTCAAACATACCCCTTAGAGAAGTGTCAAGCTAATGGAGAAAACGTCCATTCTGTTTCAACGTAAAGATGTCATATTGAAGTTGTAGAATCTTCGACTCGTTCTTTGCTGGAGAGTATGTAGTGGCGAGAATGTCCCACATAGCCTTTGCCATGGGCTGACTCAAAATGTCATTCGCTATCTCCATGGATACTGTTCCAGAATACCATACACGTGCATAAGCATCGTCTGTCTCGCATGAGACGCTAACCCCAGTCTTGTCAACTGTCTCCTCCTATGTGAAGATATGCTTCTTGCCATTACATTGCATTAAACTCATGAACTGCATGGCCCACAGTTCATAATTCATTCCATCTATCTTCACAATGGGTGTGGGGCCTTTCAAGGCACACATGGATGGAATATCTACCTTGTTGTCTGATACGATGACAACAATTTCTAAGACTGGGATTGCCGACTATAAGAATGATGTCTACACGAACATGTGGGAAGATGGTTGTGGGTGCAGACTCATACCACAACCTCTTCCATTCTTTAGTGACTCCTTGAGTGACTAGGGTGTTCTAGATAATCAAGCTAAACCCTAGAAACCCAAGAGTGAGGAGCCCTAGGCCACCGGGAGGAGCCCACGATGGCTACAACAATAGAGACGGGCCAGCAACTACGGCTCTCAGACAAGAGATGCACCCGCTGCAGTGCTGCGCGGACAACATAGGCGACGCAGGCCGCGTGGGCGACATAGGTAGCTGTACATGCGGTGCTGAGGCTGCGCAGGCAGCGTGGAAGGCTGTGTGAGCAACACGTGGACATGCACGATGCAGGAGGCTTGCATGGCTCACGACACAGGGCGACACGGAAGGTGCAAGCATGACGCGCGGGTGGTGCGGGCGACTTGACAAGCACAGTGTAAGGGCTTTTGGGTGATGGCGGGGCTCTAGGGCACATGCTCCGGTTTAGGACCGTCGCTTTGATACCATGTGAAAAACGTGAAGAGAAAAATTTTATTCCTCAAAGGCCCATAGCTCTCTTATATAGGAGAAAAGCCCTAAGAGAAAATTTCATAAAAAAGACTGGATAGACAGAAAAACATGAATAATTCGTAGCGATATAAATATCTCAACATGAACTAAAGAAAATCAATGCCGTTTGGAGCAAGGTTTGAAATATCGGTAGTGATATCGTATCAATAAGGTCTGGACTTGGATATATGAGGATATATTATAGATATCGTGAAAATCTTAAAAAATTGGTTAAAAGAGATATTTCTTGTGAATTAAATTCATCTCAGTTCTTAAAACAATAAGTAATATATGAATACACTCTTATAAACATGAAGGAGATGTATTTAGCATTTTAACAATACGTTATGTAACTTCATATAAATAGAAGTCTTAGCTATATCCGAACATAAATAAACAAATATCGAGCCATAGCAAGTATACTAGATAGTACATCATTGATAATAACAAGAAGTTTGAAAGAAGATGATATAATTTAGTTGCATTCGCACTCCAGATTCTTGTCTTGTTGCAGTCAAGATTGGCCTTTAGCTCCATGTGACGAATGTTTTCCTTTGTGGTGATCTATAAGAGGAAGTCTACATGCAACAACCGCTTGGGTTCACTGCCGGGGGGGGGGTCAGAAGGTGTGCATACTTTATAAGGCAATCTGTGGCCTTAAGTAGAGTCCAAGAGCATGGCCCCAAAAGCTCTCGGACGTGATAAAATAGTAGGGGTTCATGAGATCAACTGCAGATTACTCCCCATTTGTTTAAAGACCCACAAGGGTACTTTTGCTATGTCGGGGTATATTTGATGATATCGTCATTACATGGGTTGATGTATATGCCAATCAAGTAGCTAAGGCCTTTCTTGGATAACTGTTTATTACCAAGGACGTGGACAATCTACACTACTTCCATGAACCAGAGTTTTCCAGGAATCAACGAGGTCTTGTGATGACCTAGAGGAAGTATGCTATGGATCTTCTCTCAGAGACGGGCATGGCAAATTGCAAGCAAACCACCACTCTTATGGAACTGAGCATGAGATTATATGGTGATGACACTGAGAAAGTATACAAGAGGAGATACAACGTGCTCGTTTGGAAGCTTCTATACATGATCATCACCATGCTAGATATATCCTTTGCAATGAAAAGTGAGTTATTTCATGGAACAACCTAGACAGACACACATGGATGCAATCCTCATGATTCATAGGTATCCGAAGGTCTCTTTTGGCACTTGTCTTTTATTTAGCAAAGCTACATCCGTTGTTACAGCTTGCACAAATGCAGACTATGCAAGATGCCCCAAGGATAAGAAGCCTACTTCTGACTTCACTGTGTTCATAGGGAATTCCTTGGCATCATGGAAGAGCAAAAAGCAACCGGTTGTTGCTAGGGTAGAGCATGGGTCGGGCCCAACCTAGCCCAGCCCAAGCCCATATAGGAAATTGGGTCCACGGGCTGAGCCTATGCCTGCTCTTTTGTCAGAAGCTGGGCGCAAGCTCGAGCCCAGCCCGATTCATGATGGATCGGGCCTGGGTCGGGCCAGCCCATGAATCCTTCAGAACTGATTGATTATTATTAGACATACTGAATGAAGGATTATAGGGGTTTCCTGAGCATTTTCTAATTGCATTTTTTGGATCTCTTATGTAAAGTGTGAGATGCTGAATCTAACACAAGGTAGAACATTTTATTAATTGAAATAACAAAAGAGGGGTCGAAAATGAGGAATATCGCAGCGTTGTTGAAGTTTTCATGCATATGCTTGCAAATTCCTTTCTCATTTAGACGTAGAGCAAAACTGCAAAAACTATCACAACTTGACATAAAGTACTCGATAGTCAATAACAATCACCAAACATTATTTAAAATATCAACATGCAAAAATACCAATGAATTTATAGCTGCTTGATCCTTGATGTGCTTCTAAAGAAAGAAAAGATAACACCAAGCAATGTAAATGAGAACAAACAAAATGCATGACAATTGACAAACCGCCTGAAATGTTAATTGTTAATCCGAATCCACAAATCCAAATCATGGAAATCCAAAATCCACAAATAGAAATAGCCCCTGATAGTGTGAGATATGCCAATTGTTGCAAATAAAATGTCGTAATGTGTTGGATCACTACACTACGACAAAGTTATAATTAATCTAGATATTCCAATGCTAGTCCACGATGCACTGGTACATGATTCATGTGCCACCAAGTATCAACAATCTGCAAACCACATGAAATGTAGGAGCCAATTATCCCTTTAGCAAGATATGTAAATAAAAATTTGTAACAAAACATAAAAAAATAAATCTTATAGATTTTCACATTGATATGCTAGTAAATGATGTCCCTCTTGGATGATAGATAATGGTACTGATGTATTTAACAAAAAATGAATCCATATGAGAAAAAAATATATAGATAAAATATGTAGATTAAAAATATTACTGTTCCAGTGCCGCTCTTATCTTCATTTTCTTCTTTTTCATCATCTTCTTTATCATCAGTTTCACCACTCTCTTACTTTTCATATCGAATCCAATCTCCCGTACAAACTAATGTCTCAACAGTCTTTGGATTAGGGTGACTCATGAATGCGTCAAGAACTCTACCTCTTGTGCTAAAAGCACTCTCTGAAGCGACACTAGATGCTGGTATGGCTAAAATATCTCGAGCCATATGTGATAAGTGAAGGATATTGAGAATCCTCAAGCGCATCACGGAAGCGTGTCGATCGCATCGTATGCAATCGGGGCAACTAGTCGCACTAGTCGCTAGATGCAGCGGAAATTAAAATTTTTTAAACTAAAGATGAAACCACATGATCACGAGAACACTTCTCGGATCGTTTCATCAAACCATCAAGTATAAGGAATACCTCTTGGAGCGTGGTTGTGATCGCGAGATCCCAAAGTAGAGATCCTCTTATCTTAAGTCCGATCTACGAAGAACGCACTTGCGGGCGCGATGATGAGTCACGTTCCTTCCCGCAATCCTCGATGAAGATCCAAGCGATGGATCCCCCCGATTTCGTCAAACGAAATCCGTCGTCTTTTTTTAGAGTAAGAAACTCCAAAGAAGAAGGAGATCCTCGAGTCGTCGAAGAAGAAGCCGAGAGTCTCTCCTTTCTCAACACAAAGTGGACGGCCACTTAATGGAGAAGAGAAAGAGAGAGAGGGCGAGAATGAGAAAGAGAGAGAGAGAGAGTTGTCACCTTGTATAACTCTTAATGATGTACCTTGTAAGGCTACCCTAGCCCTCCTTTTATATTAGTTTAGGATCCATTGGATCTCAATCCATGGACTCATAGATCCAACGGCTAGGCTTGGTCTATGTAAGATCAATGGCTATGATTGTTGTTGGTTAAAACCAACAACATTAATTTATAATTAAATTAAATATATGTTGTAACATTATCAACACAATTTAATTCAATGTAAATTAATTTGTCAAGAGATAATTTGATAATAGAAAGCGGAGGCAACTAACCACCCTAAATCATAGGGGGCGTCACCTATGAACAAGTCATAGGTGGCGCCACCTCTATTTAGGTGGTTGATTTTATCTCCTTTTTTATTTTATCTTATTATTTCTTGATTAATTTTGCAATAAAAATTATCAAAAAAAATATCCACCAAATTAATTCTAAATTAATTTGTGAATATTTCGATCATGCCATTGAAAATTATGTGAATCATATTCACATCCCAAACTAATTTGTAAATGACATTTCCAGTTAATTAACAAATGTGAATCCAATCCACATTTAATAATTAACAAATGTTATTTACTAAATTTCTCTCTCTTGAATATATGTATATTATAAATCATATTTATAATACACAAATATTATGGATAGTATTATCCACATTCTCTAATCCTTGATAATTAAATCTCATTTAATTATCTTGGATAATAATATGAATCATATTCATATTATGCTTGATAATTAAATCTCATTTAATCATCAAGTCCTTGTTTGGATATACATTTCATTAAATGAATTATTCTTGAACCCTTTCAAGAATAATGTGCTTTCTCCGCAGATACTTGGAGATAAGGACAGGGCGATTGTATTGTTCCACGTATAGTGACTTGGATGTTGAGATCTCGTCTCAAATCCAGATCGTACGAACCTCCCGCAGATGCTTGATTAAATCAAGACCGCAAATCCAATCTTCTCATTGAATCTGAATCTCATTCAGATCAATGTCCAACACTTGGACTAAGATCAGATTGCTTCTCTACTGGAAGGAGTCACTAAAATCCAGACCTGTTTCATCACTCCCTCGGAATGGAAGCGTCATGGATATACAATCGTTTATGATCACATCACCCTTAGGTATTCCCAATACCTGTACATCTTGTATACCGGAAGACCCATGGTCAACCCGAAGATCAAGATCTATTTTACACTGTCTTCTTCAGGATTTGATCACCAAGTTTTTCATTTGATCATTGGGATTTGGTATCGATCATATACTTTCCAAAAGCATATATCATACCTAGGTCTTGATCATATACTTTCCAAAAGTATATATCAAACCTACAAATTCAGTCAAGCTTCCAAAGCGAGACGACCGTGCACGGAATTTGATTCTTCCCAATATCTCATGAGTGAGCTCATGTCTTCCGGTTCAGTAGTGAACCTGTATGATCCCTTTGAGAGATCGTATTACTCATATGCCCTTACATGCACACCAGCGCGCCGGTGTATAGACCTTGGTTAGGTCATCAACCTATTGGTCTGCCAAATGTACGCACTCAGACATATAGTAACACATCTGTCTCCGGTCAGAGGATGCGTGCCTATGTTGTGACAGCATTCAACATAGGACTTAGGTTATCTCGATCTCGTTAAGTCAACTCTTTGACCTAACTAATCTGACACCTCCGAATCTCTATTCCTATGCAGAGGACCTGCATCAAGAGGTCGGTCAGATATCAGCCTATGTGAGAAAGGATTGCCATCTCCTACTCATGCTGGAGATCACATCTTAACAATCATTTGACGGTACTTGGTGAGTCCTCAACCTAACTCTTTAGATATTCATCCAAGCACCAGCCTCTATGATTCAATAATTGAATCAACAGCTGTATGATCATTAAGATAGCCATGGTACATAACCCTAATTGTACAGAGGGACCTATTATGCAAATTATTTATTCTTCATTTCAGATCAGGTAATGATATTTGCAATAACATTTATTGCATAATGGCTCGCCGTGGGCTCACATGTCCAACAATAAGACACGATACTTGCTTGCATTAAGTTTCCACTATTGCAAAATATCAAAATGAGCCTCTACCGAAATGAATGCATAGTCATCATCCAAGTATAACTGGATCTCAGTTTTTCCACGTTCTAAAGAAGTATCCATCAAAAGCTTGTTCTTAAGAAATTTGCTCAATGTATCTTCCTTCTTGTTTGTTTTTGACATAATGATATTCTCTCGATTAACAATATTTGGAGTCAAAACCACTCCACGCTGAACATCTTTGAGCTTGCAAGCATATTCCTCATACAACGAATGGAAAACATTTTCAACATGGCTAACATATTCTGTTACTTCAGCCTCTGAATAAATTTCTGAATATGAAAATTATAATAAATCAAATTTGTATCTTGGATCTAAAATGGTTGCAATCGCCAAAGGAAACAATGCATCTTTATCACTCCAATACTTATCAAATTTGGTGTACATCTTCATTGGCATGCTTCTAACTGTGACATCTTCATTGTTTTTGAGTGACTTCAGCTCTTTCTCAGTCTCAAACTAAAAAACATATTAGATGTGGAATAATTTTGTCAGGAATTTCGATTTCGACAGGATATCGATATTCAACAGAAATTCAATCGAATTTTGCTGAAATTTAAGGCCATGAACCAAAGTCCTTGTACTGAAAATATACTTTTGACAACTGATATAGAGATGTGCGTCTGTTCCAGCATAACTGCATTCAGCTGCACCCGTGTAGTTGTGGCGTACTGAATCCTATGGCATTGAAAGATTTCTGATATACAACATGAGTGTTTTGATTCTTCTGCAAAGCATCCAAATCCTTAGCCCCTTCAGACTCCTTAGATGCTGAAAGATTGACACTATCCTCCTCTTCCCGCGCGAGGATGTTACGGGGAGCGATATCACCTCCTGGTGCTACTTTTGGATATACTCATAGTGGCATGGTTCTGCACAAGGAACCATAACATTAATATCTACTTTCATATTTGGAGAGACACATGGACATGGATATTAGACTTATACTTTTCTCTTTAGACTCGTATCAGGGTTAGAGGACTCTTGAAAATATCCCGTTTTTGGAACACTAATGATGATCTGCACACTTGAGAGGGATTGGAGTATCATTGCTATGATATCGAATTGTGGCGCCCCCCCTCGCGACTGCGCCAAAGGATTACCCCGAGGATCCCATGTACTCAGCAATCTGTTCACATGCACACCGTGTCTACATCCGAAATACACTTGGCCAAAGGAGAAAAACAAAGGAAAAATATACTGCTTCCATTATCATATACAAAGTCCACGTCCATATATATATATATATGCATAAGTGTAACGATATTCATAACTAAAGTACATATCTAAAAATGCTATCAGGAAAGTAAATAATGCAATGCAAGCAACAACATCCTATCTGGTGGGATTCTATCATAGAACTACGGAAATCATAATGCCGCTATTGTTACGACAGCTCCTGAACACAAGTTGAATCCATGCAAAGGCGTACATTATGAGCAATTGCTCAGTACGGTGCTAGCAATGACAACTAACTGTAAAGGTGATGGTAAAGTGTACAAAATAACTCATTAAGTTGATGTTGCGACTTTGGGTTTATTATGAGAACATGTGTTAGATTGTTTAGGGTTACGGTTTTTCCATAGATCTTGATGTGTCGGTTGGGAGTGTAAGAGCTCCACCCCCTTTTTGGCAAGGTTTCTCAGACAGTTCATGCACTGTTCCACGATTATGTTTTGTGCTTTGGGATGTCTTCTTCTTTTGGTTTTGGATAGATGGTTGGCCACAATGTTTTCAATTTCGATATCGGATATCGTATCGGCACCATATCGAAACGAAATTTCAATTTCTTTCACATTTTTCCCATAATGAGCAACATTTTTGAAGGAAGGCCTCCATGATGGCTTTTCACTCGAAATTTCGGTCCCATGTCGAAACCGAAATTTCGGCAAAATTCGCAAAATCTGAAACATTATTTTTCAGAAGATGAAGCTTTAGGTTCTTGTTTTCTTGTGGTTGTTTGCCCTGTCATGCGGACTGGGTTTCGTTGATAGTGGAGTGCTGGACGAACCCTGACATCCTTACCTTAATTTGTGGAACTACTAGACTCCGGACAATGGAGATTTCAGTCAGAAAGACATATAGAGCTCTCTCTATGAGATAGACCTAGAGTGATGAGACACTTGGTATACAAGATGATTTGAGATGTATGGACGGACCCTTTGAGAATAATATTTTCATGTGGCTTTTGCGTTGATTCAAGGTTACAATGAAGGTGCTGACGGCTTGATTGTTCTTTATAACGGAGTTTACTGCGTATGTTGTCAGGATGAGCTGGAAAATACAGACACCTTTATTTGCTCAATCTCTTTGCACAGGCTATGTGGAAATTCTGCATTTTATTGTGTAGAGGTAAGAGGGTAATACCTTTTACTTTTTGTTGCATTGTGGTACCCGTGTTCTTACCGAGCGAACTACTCTATGTTGAGAACAGTTTTCGCTTGCACCAGATTTTTGTACAATTTCTGTTATTTGTACAAATTTCTGTCATTTGTACCCACTTAAATGGTCTAGTGGTAGTGTAGTGTACCCACCACCTGAAAGACCGGGTCAAATCCCCCATTGTGGGGTTGCGTTAGGTAGTCGACAACCAACGTAAAAAAATAGTCGAATCTTTCAACATGGATTTGAGCAAGAATCCATGTAGCCGACCCTACTTAAAGTGGGAGAAGACTTCACCATTTCTATTACGAGGGGATCACTGTCGTAGGGTGTTCGCTCATCACTATTTAAAAAAAGAGACAGATACATGAAGTTTAAGAACACGAATCTACTGTCTATACTTCTAAAAAAGTATAGATTTTTACACCATGACCCCAAGCTTCCTGTCCAATTGCACCATAACTCATATAACCTTTATAATTGCACCAGTCTTTATAAATTACACTAGGGCCCTGCAATCCAACTAACTCTTCATAACTCTTGGGCAGGATATGTGTTAAATAAAGCAAAGATATTTTAATTGCAAAATTTGTCGGCGTTATAGTGTAATCGAACAAGATTTAGGGGTCATGATTTCGAGTCTCAAGAAAAGTATTCATCTGTGGAACTAAATGAGTAACATTTTCTCTGAACTAATTTTTTTGCGCAGCACATAATTTATAGGTTGACATGATCATACCAAACCGTGTCCTTGTAACAGGTGGAAAAGGTACTTTCTTTCATCATGGATCTTGAGATCATCTATCATTTTAATCAAGAGAGCTTTAATTTGTGTGGCAGCAACATTTTGAAAAGTAATCATGAAATTTATGGGACTACAGAATACAGAGTGCATAGTCGTTAGGCAATAATCATTCAGTATCTATAAGGAGCTCTTACCCTGCATGCTACAGACCAATTCTCCCATGCAACTGTGCTTGGGCTTTCTTTGTTTTTGTTTAGTTTCAATTGACAATAGCTTGTTACTTAACTGTAAGCTTTCAAATTTTCTGTCCATTCTTATATCTTTTCTATCTCTCTCTATTGTTTGGATTCTTTTATTATGGGAACATTATAGTTTTTAATTTTGATAGGATGGTAGTTCCAGTGAAGAATTCAGCAAAGATTCTGTGGAGCGTGATGAGAAGCGTCTCACAGAATTAGGTCGTCGTACTCTGGAAATTTTTGTTCTCACCCACATATTCAGGTGATTGACATGCTATCTTTCTATAACATCCAGTGTTTGCCATTTTGTTTATTTTGAAAAATATATTCAAGTGATTGACAGGAATCTATCTTTTAGCAGCATTTGGGGTTTACCATTTTGTTTATTTTGAAAAATCTAATCCCAATTTGCTTGTAAATGCTGCATTTTTGTCTGATCTTCATGCGTCACTATCTCATTTCTAAAGTTCCTTCTTGAAAACTGCTTTGCTTTTAACACAAGTAGCTTTATCTTTACCTACGATTCACTCTTGTGATGGGATAGCTTTTCGAGAAAAAAACTCTTGTGGCATGATAGCTTTCCATGGAAAATTATCCTTGTGGTGGGATAACATGAAAACATCATGAATGTAAAGAGTTTTTAAAACCTGGAATTTTGCGGGAGATTCTGTTTAAATTAAATTAATTTAAAGATTGTTACAAGGAGGAATCACCTGATTTTTTTTAATAGTTGGGAACCATACCAAATTTGTTGAAGCTTCTGTTTGTTTTCTTTTTTGCATATTTTGTAAAAGAGAGTTTTACACCGTAAACCCTAAAAACTTCATCAATTACCTTCTCGACCCTTTATTTTTAGTAATTATCACCTAAACCCCTCAAACTCCCTTCGTTTAACACAATAGACCCTGTCGTTGATTTGACTCTACTTGATTTATCTTGCTTGAGTTAAGGTTGCGGTAATCAAGCCACACTAAAATCAATGGTGGATTTTTCTTCCATCTCTCTCCTTTCTTCTCTCATCTTCTTATTCCTTTTCTTCTCTTCCATTTCGGGAAACTTAACCCCGATGGAAGTGCCAACTGATGTGCAACACCGCGTGAAGATGGACAACCTCAAATCCCTCAACGACCTTCTGATGAAGTAGACAATGGAGAAGAGGGAGCATACCGAACTTCTCCACTCGTAACTTGTCGACCGCGCCCTCTCCTCCACCCCTAGGAATTCGTTGTCACCGCAATCATCATTGTGCTTGTCACCTTCTTCCAATATGAGGTCGTGAGAGATCTCGAGAGCATGTTGAAAAAGAAGGGATCGTTGTGCAGGTCTTTGGAATACACAAGGGCCACACACGAGCATGCAAAGTCATACATGGATGAGATGGAGGCGAACGCGCGACAATTGGAGGAGTCACTTGGACGCACGAGGATGTAACACATGGTGATTGTTGTTGATTTGGGGGTGGGGTGCGAATTGCTGTGCCAAAGAAGGCCGAGGAGCTAAACTCGACCTCATCATCATTTAAGAAATCGTGCCCTGAACAAGCAACGACTATTACCGTGATGCAATCCTAAAGCAATTCCCTTTGCGAAGGCCTCAACTGAAAAATCAAAATTGCAACAACTTCTACTTATTGAATCGAGAATCTAAAGAAGAGCATAGATGGTAACCAACAAGAGATTGGGAAACTGATAGCTACCTTTGAAAATATTGCCATAGAGAAGACATAAAAGGAGAGGTATCTCCACCATCTCTTGGAGCACAATGCCTTGGTCGCTAAGAACCTTGCAAATGCCTGTGAAAGATCGGAGGACGTGAGAGGGGGGTGTTGGGGGCTCTCTAGGGAGAGGAAGAGGAAGACGATGGAGGAAGGGAATGGGAAAGGATGAAGAAGAAGAATGACAATTTGTCAATTTAATAAACAATAGGGGTGATTTAAGAGATTTCTTATAGAATCCGATTTATTTTAATAGCCAAAGGGATGGGAGTTAACCACATGATCCATAGTGTAAAAGTTAACAAGTTTGCATGATTTAGATGATAATTAGGAAGGATACACGATCGAGAAGGTAATTCGTACATCTTTTAGGGTACGTGGTTTAGAAATCCCTTTGTAAACTTAGGCAACCAAAAACTGTTGGGTGTTTTATATAGTACACCTATAAACTTGTGATATCATGAGAACGTCCTTCCGTACTTATATACATAAATATCTTGGTAATTTATGTCATTTAGGAAAATATTTGCCGTTAGTGACAATAATTGTTCTAAAGTTGAGGTGAAGGGGAGGTAGGAATAATTACGACGAGTTTCACGGGTTGAGAAAAGATTGAGGACGTGGGATACAACCCACATATTATAAGGGCAGGGGCGATCAAGATAGAGATGAACTCTAAACTTTGGCGACTCATAACTTGATTTTTTCTCAAAACACTAGGAGCGTTTTTTATAGAAAGCATGGGATTAAAATATAAACAAGATATATAATAAATCCTCGTAAACTCTAATCGATCCCTTCAAAGATTCCTATCTTATTCACTCTATATTCGAGATCCTAAATTTTTTCTCAGCCCTAAGAAAACCTCGTAAACCATATTTTTACACCACTTCTGTAGAGGATTGAGTCTTAGACCTTTATTCTGATTCAACATTAGATTTGGGTACATCCTGTCTATCGTTACTTTTCCAAGTGGCCTGTTGAATAGTGGAAATGAATTGATAAACATAGCAAGAAAACAAAGAAAGATAAACATGGAACATGGGGATTTAACGTGGACCCTACTCCTTAAGGAGCGAGATGAAACCACAGGAGAAAGTCTCAAATGGCCGTATGTTTCTATTGAACTTCTCTCAATGAGTACACGAGGTGTGGGGTTCCTTATATAGCCTCACAGACATACTGGAGTCCCACAGATAGTAGATGTGGGATTAAACATGAGTGTGTGGTAATTGGATTCTGTAGAGATCTAATTATTATCACTTTATTACATTCTCCAACACTCCCCCTCAAGCTGGAGCTGAGAAAGCTGCAGCTTGCAACAAAAAGAAACGGTTACATTGCATCTTCATACAATACATCACAAGAAGAATATATGTCCACTGCTTGTAGAAGACCTCGTTCGAGGACATGTCTTCCCCTTTCAGGTCACCGGAACGTATCTCTGCCATACCTGTAGAGTCGCTGCGATACCATATCACTGGAACGTATCTCTGTCGTGCTTGGAGAAAAGTCACAGTAGAAAAAGTCCGGCACGACGTAGTAATCGGGTAGTAAAAGAAGTATACACCTTGGCGAAGAAGTCGATGCTCGGTGAAGATGGATGATAGCAGTAGCAGTTTGTAGTGCAGGTGTATCAGTCATGGACATTCAAAAGTCCTAAAGAATATGCTCATTTCTTACTCCCTTTTCTTCCATACTTGATAGAATAAGAACGTGAATCAAGTTGAGAGAATAAAGAAGCATGCATTTTTTGTTTTGTTTTGTGCTCCTTTTTTTCACAAACCATTTCTTTTGTAGCCATCTCTTTTCTTTTCTTCCCCTTTTCAGCTATTTTCTTCCTTTGTTTATGCGTACGACTTTTTTCTGCACGAGTGTCTTTTTTTTTCTTCTAAAAAACCTCCTTTTTTTTCTTTTAAAATTCATATCCCAAATATCACATCGTGTTTCTTTCTCTCTTACTTTTTTAAAGTAGCTATAGTTGCATCCCATTTGGGCCCTCTCTTCCGTCCCTTTTTTGTTTTTTTCTGAATACAATGCAGTAGCCTCTTGGGCCAAACTAAAAAACAATAAAGTATGTCTAAGGCCCACCAATCCTCATCAAATAGGATTCTCGCACATTTTTTATGGAAATGTTACGGATAATCTCCCAAGTTGGGAGACACCACCAATATATTAATTGAAATTAGTTTAATACATTAATGGGAAGCCCGTAAATTATATAAGGCTCTACAATGCGACAAAGTGTTTTTCGAGTAGAATATCTGGTTGTTGAAAATGAGATCATTCCGTCCCAATAGATTGCACAGAGAGCCGTGAAGGCAGAGGAAACATGGTCTGTAGAGTTGCTGCCCACCGCACGAACAGATGTCCATAATCTCCCCGCATCCTCAGAGTCGAGCCACGATAACACCAGCTCCCTCCAAATCACCTCCGAAAGCGGACACTTGAAAAAAATATGCACCGCGTCCTCCTGATGGCACCGACATATATCGCATATCATGTCTTGCGCTCCGAATAGGTGTGCCTGCCTCACTTTGTCACACAAGCGATCTCTCCTCAGGCACCAGAGGAAGACCTTGACTCTACACGGAATCTTGGCCGGTTATACTACCTTCAGGTCCTGCGCAAGCTCGAGATCATGTTCCTCCACCCGGTGTCTCAACTCTTCGTAGATCTTCTTCGTAGAGAACTTCCCCCCTCCCAAACGTGATGATCGACGTATCCGGCATCGGCCACCGATATGAGAGTTTCTGGTGCATGCACTTCCTCCTGCAAGTTACTAAATTCATCCCACCTTTGATCCAAGAGTTCATCATTGAATTCTGGGGCCAAGGTGCCGGACCTCAATACCTGACTGAGCACACAATCCCGTGAAGCAGCTAGAGCATAAAGCCTCAGATATCTACTGCAGAGCTTCCCAACAACTTGCCGTCCCCCATCACTGACTGAAACTTGTGCGCAATGGTCGGAAGAACATGCCGCACGCCTGACCAAAGATGCGACTCCCAACACACCGTATTTGCCACCGGATTGCCCCACCCTCCGTATACCTTACACATCAGCCTTACTACCAGCGTAGAGGTTGGTCCCCAGATACGGGTTACCCATTTCGCTAAGAGAGATTTATTCATACTCTCGACACCCCGCACCCCCAGACCACCTTCCCCTTTATCCTTGATTTCCTCCTTCGAGTCGACCATGTGAATCCCCGGCTTTTCCTGCTTCATGTCCGAACAGAAGAACCTTTTCATCAGAATTTCAATCTTTCTACGGACCCCAGCGGGCATGAGGTGGGTGGAATAGAAAAACAACGGTATCGCTGAGAGCACGTGTTTTAGCAAGATTAGCTTGCCTCTTTGAAGAGGGTTCTCTCGCAGCTGTTGATTAGAGTTTTAGTAGGAACCGCCGCTGCCGCCATCGAGAGAAAGACCCGATTTGGGTTGCCATCTGGAGGGGTTCCTTTGAGTTGGATGGAGGGGCAGTCAAGAAGAGGTGCGATAGGGGCCCTTTTTTGTCAAAGCTGTGATGCTTCGAGTGCTGCAGCTGGAGATAGGGAGTCTTGCACTCCTTCATCTGTGGTAGGAGATCTGTAGGATGCGATCTGGAGTTGCACGACTGGAGTGTGAAATCTGGAGATAGGTAGCATCACTCTTCTTCTTTCGGCATTGGGAATTAGGGTTGGGTAGTGGGAAATTATGATTGGACGGTGGGGTTGGATTCTGGAATTGGGATCAGATAGGAATTGAAATAGATTTGGGATTTGGAATTTGGATGCTGGAGTTAGACTCCCAAAATTAATATTGGGATTGCGATTGGAATTAGGATTCGGAAATTGGCTCTATTTAGGATCGGATTGGGCGATAAATCTGGGCGGATTTTGAAAATTCTTGAGATGCTTCGACGAATGTAGGGAATTACAGGATGCTTTGGGAACTGGAATCTGGGATTGTGCGTGGAAGGAGAGGATGCGTCGTCTTGAGTCGGGTTTCAGAACGATAATAGGGTTCTCAAACAAGAATAGGGTTTGGAAGGAGTGGGGACGCGGAACTGCGATGCTCCGTGGGACAATATGCCTTGGTTGATTAGGTATTTTTGGATAGGAGGAAACCATCTTCGTCGATCCTCTTGTACGAACTTTGAGATCCGTCGATAAACTTTGCAGTAGGAAGTTCCATAACAAAATAATTTTGATAACCAAAAGAAGTCTAGAAATAGAATAAAAAATCCAAGAACGACTTGCTCTGTACCATGTTGAAATCTAAAATAGCTGAAATGAATCGATAAATAGAGCAAGAAAATAAATTAAGATAAACATGGAACATGGGGATTTAATGTGGAACCCTACTCCTTAAGAAGCGGGATGAAACCACGGGAGAAGGTCTCAAATGGTTGTATGTTTCTATTGAACTTCTCTCAAGGAGTACATGAGGTGTGGGGCTCCTTATATAGCCTCACAGACAGACTGGAGTTTCACAGATACACATGAGTGGGTGGTAATTGGATTCTGGAGAGATCCAATTACCGCTCTATTACATTCTCCAACATGATGAATGATTAACCTAGAAACAATGTGAAGCATGAAGTGAATTGGTACCCATTGGACAATGTGCATCTTAGTAGTAATATATCCTTAGAGGGTAAGAAGTCACCCTTTCTTAAATAACATGTTATTTCCAGGAGAAGCCTTCAGGTTTATATCTGCATCCATATGAGCTTGACCCTGCGTAGCGAGGAATTGGCAATTAACACAGCTTTCTGCAAATGAAATATTGTAAAAGTCATATACATGAATTTCCGAAGATGCTCTATGTATTTCCGTGCATCTACTTTTGTATCATCTTCATACAACTTTTAGTAGGCCTACGATCAATTATATGTACTTCCTCACGGGGAGGGGTGGGGGTGGGGGCGAAATGCCTCTCCTAATCAAAGCCTGTCAATTTTAGCCAATTCCAGGCCTAAAAAATATCACAGTTGATCTGCGTCCTTGGCCTATTAGATGCTTAGTCCTTTCGATCCCTTGTAGATCGTTGCTAGTAATGATAATGTCAACCACATAAACCAGAATAGTTAATGCATCATTTGAAGTATGAGATACATTTTAGAACAAGTGAAGTTTTGTTCTTGAAAACCAGAATAGTTAATGCATCACTTGAAGTATGAGATACATATTAGAACAAGTGAAGTTTTGTTCTTGAAAACCAGAATAGTTAATGCATCACTTGATGTATTAGATACATATTAGAACAAGTGAAGTTTTGTTCTTGAATAACATTTGAGAACTTCAGAAACCATGTTCTATGTTCTTGGACTCTGCTTGAGACCTTAGATTGCCTAGATTGCCATTTGAGGCCCCCCTCGATAGCAAACCTTTGTGGGTGCTGCATGTAATCTTTCTTTGTTAGATCATATAAGAAGATGTTCATCACATGGAGTTGAAAGTGGCGCTAATCCTCGCCGATTTCGATCGCAAGAACAGTTTGAAAAAATGCATTTATGTCAACATGAGGAAAAAGTTTCGCGATAGTTCATGCCGTGAGTCCGAGTGAACCCTTTATAACTAATCTTGCCTTATAGGTTTCAACGCTACCATGGCCTCGCTTATTGCGATTGCAAGAACAATATGAAGAAATGCATGCATGTCAATATGAGGAAAAAGCTTCATGATAGTCCATGCCGTGAGTCTGAGCGAACCCTTTTACAACCAATCTTGCGTTATAAGCTTCAACGCTACCATGGCCTCTACATTTCACCGTGATCACCCATTTATAGCCTACCACAATGGTATTATCTAGTGGGGAAACTAGGACCATGTTTCCGTAAGTGGTCATTTCTTTGATTCTTTCCACATTCCACCCGTACTGTATGTGCTTCTTGATGTGTTTTTGGAATCACTGCGGGTAACCATGAATGGACTGGTTATACTCTTGTGAGAGCCTATCAAGTGTGTACTAGTTGGCGAATGGGTGATTTAGGCAAATTCCACTTGCCTTTCACGAGCCCTATGGGCATGGAAGGACATATCGATATCGGTATCGATATCGGTACCATGTCGATACCGATATATCGCCGATATATGGACGCCATATCGCCTACATCGGGATTCAGCTCGCCTTTTTGCCTGTCGATACCCGATATCGGACATATCAGCGATATATCGGTGACCTGTCGATACCAATATATCGCCGATATATCGTCGATATATCGGGATACGGCCTTCCATGCCTATGGGTATAGTAGAGTCATCAACAAGATGTGTCGCATGTTCCTTCTGCTAAGTAGTTGAGACATGCATAGAAATATCACTACTAGTCAAGGTTGGAGATATTGATATCGACATCTTGTCGGTCGACCTGAAAAAGGGTAAATTGGGATATATCAACAATATTGATGAAAATCTTGAAAATGGCTCAAAAATTGATTTTCTCGTAAATTAAGATCGTCGTAGTTCTTAAAACGATAAATAACATACAAACACACATAACGTTGTTGTCAATGCTGATTACTAAGAGATAATTGGAAGGAAATGATAAATTCGAACAATAACAACTTACAAACATATAAGATAGTGTATTTAGCAAATTATCATTATATTTTATTGCATATTGTGTATAATACTATAAGCAACTAAGCATAATCAGAACTTAAAAAAACAAGCAAATCGGCATCATAATATATAGTATTGAAGGAGCGTTAGAAAATAAAAGATTAAAAAAATAACAATCATAATTTTGAATGAAAGATGTCTTATAAAAGATTAAAAAAATAAACTTTCTATCTATATTAAAGAAAATGAATATCAATTGGAGTATGTCATGGATCTATGTTTCTATATCACTAGATTATTTATACTTGATAAGTATCAACTATTAATTATTAATATAGTAACATTGGATGCTATATATGTATATATATGCATACTTTCTTTGATCAACTTTAGAGTTCTATCATCTCCATCACCTAAAGATGCTCCCCCGTTCAAATTAAGTGTTTTGTCAATATCTACTTCTAATGTATTTTTTATATTAGGAGTAGCTACACAAGCAAAATCCCTAACATAAATTGTCAAACATTAAAAAATGAGCAAATCCCGAACAAATCGATGGACATTGGTCGATATTGAGCAATATTGGCCTAATATCGACGGATATCGGTCCGTATACATGAAAAGTTGTATTGAAAAACTCTATTTTTGATTGTATCGAGACGATACAGTGAGATGTCTATAATATCTCGCAAGATATCAATTGATATCTAGTTAATCTATATATATATATATAGAGAGAGAGAGAGAGAGGAAAGTTTGCCCATGGTGAAACTGATGCAGCACGGAATTGATAAATAGGGCCTCAGTTTTTTAGAGTCTAATTTTATTTACGTTTATTCGAGTCGTACAATTTTATTTAAATAAAGAGATCGCGTGTGGTCTCGAAATTAGTTAGTCAGTTTTAAATTTGAATTTCGAATTTTGAATTAGAGTCAAATTAGGATAAGGTAGATTTGAATTTTAATTCAAATCAATTAGAGTTAATTAGGATCGAATGGGATTTTAAATTTGATTCTCTTTCTATTTTTGTATTCCCACCCCTCCTATATAAAGGAGTTGGTAGTCTATTAAAACAGACAAGTCAGAATATATGAAATTTAAGATTTATCTCTGTTATCCCTCTCTCGTTTTTCTCTATCTCTCCCTCGATGTAATCTTCGCATTTCTTCGTCTTAAATCCCGTGCAACTGACGTGCAATTCCCTTTCTCCCTCTCCTCCCTAAAATTCTTCCACCTAAATTAATTATCCCGTCGTTGGAATTTCTCTATTTGCATCATTTGGTATCAGAGCAAGGCAACCAAATCGTTCTTATGATTCAACGATATGATCACGTATTGGAGGATGCAATTCGATCTGAGTCGTCTCACCCACGACTCGCATTCTCTTTCACATTCAAGGAAGTTGAAGCAACGCCTTATATCAAGTTTCAAGGTTCAAGCATGACTGGATGCGCAAATCGAGGAAGAATCGCCCGTCGACAACAAAAATCAGATCGTAGCAGCCGCTGTGCAACCCGATTTTGAGCAATAAACGAAAGTATTTTCATTTTCGAAGAAAATTCTACTATGACAAATGTTGGCGAACACTTTTATGAAGACGAAGGGCCCATATTTGATAAAGATCCTGCAGATAAAGAATGCAAAATCCTTGATTTCTTAGCAATAAAAGTTGTTGTGTAGGAACCAAAACACGAAGAAAAACCATCTCCGGCAATTCCGACACCGCCTAACCCATCACGGGTAACCTCGATGCTTTCCCGACAACCTTCCCCACCCCCTGCAGCACAACCCTCAACCCTAGCCCCTCCCGCCCCCACCCTCACACCTCCGGCGAATCCCATTCCCCCACCAGCCTTCTCGCGGCCCCCACCACCAATTCCACGCTCCCAGAAAAAAACCCAGCCTCGGCACCCTTTCCCGATGCTCTCACCACCTCGGCAACCCTTCCAGCCCCGTCGGCCCCTCCGGCCATACTTGCACCTCCTGCCGACACCGGTGCACTCCCAACAACCCCCCAACCCCATCGCCACCCCCCGCATTAACTCCTTTCCCCTCGATAATCGTTGTTGCCCCCTACCCTTTGGCCCCGCACAATGTCACCATCAACAAGCCGCAACAACCCCTGTTGTAGGTGATCGAGCTCCCTCCCCACCACTCGGCCGTGGACATTGGAGACACCCGCGGTTCCGCTCGCTCCACGCCTCTCATCGTCACCGACCATGGTCCCCCTTTTTCGACGGCGACCGCTGCTTGCGGCCTCCCAGTTCAGGCCCGTCGATCCATGCGCCACCCGTGTTGCCGACCTCGGTGCCGCTGTGGTGCCGTCGACGTTGCTTGAAGATGAGGAAAGCCTTAATGTAGGGTTCCTCTTCAAAAGGATTCGTACGTCATGAAATTAGGAATTTGGAATTGATTTGGACAATTTGCAGAAAAGCTCCTCCTTACAAGAACTGTTATCTCAAAGGCCAATTGGATAAATTATCTTATGACTTTCGTTTAAGTGAAGGGGTACGAAAATTGTAGCCCACCACCTTGGAGTAGGAATATTTAAAAAGAAGTGCTGAAAGAACGAAATATGGGTGGCTTCCTTTCCCCATTAGGATTAGCACTATGGATTTCACCTATTTAAAGGCCCCGTGGCTTAGTTCATTGGCCACATCTCCTCCTCTATTAAATTTGTGTCATTGCTTTGCTATGGGATCTCCAAAGGTTGAGACGTTCAAGATGAAGATGCCTCATCAAATTTTTAAGCACCACGTCAAGGGGACAAACTCCGAGTTGGCGCTCGCATTCGTGGCATACATGCTATTCTGTCATGAAGCTAATGGCTCAAACGTTCGCACCACGCACGCCTGGATTCCACCGTTTGCTCCACTTCAGCTTTTTGTTGGGATGATCAAGAACACTGAATTTAATTTATCAACCTTCAAGCCTGCAAATCAATCAATTTGTCGGGAGACGATTTTTTCAAGTGGAGGAGAATTGATGCACCACGAAACTGATAAATAGGGCCTCTGTTTTATTATTAATTAGAGTCTAATTTTATGTACGTTTATTCGAGTCATTGCAATTTTATTTAAATAAAAGAGATCGCGTGTGATCTCCAAAATTAGTTCGTTTTAAATTTGAATTTCGAATTTTGAATCAAAGTCAAATTAGGATAAGGTAAATTTGAATTTTAATTCAAATCAATTAGAGTCAATTAAGATCGAGTGGGATTTTAAATTTGATTCCCTTTCTATTTTTGTATTCCCACCCCTCCTATATAAAGGAGTTGGTAGTCTATTGTAACAGACAAGTCAGAATATATGGAATTTGAGATTTACCTCTGTTATCCCTCTCTCGTTTACTCGACGCGATCTTTGCAGTTCTTCGTCTTAAAATCCCATGCAACTGGCGCGTAATTCCGTTTCTCCTTCTCCTCCCTAAAATTCTTCCACCTAAATTAATTATCCCACCATTGAAATTTCTCTATCTGCATCATTTGGTATCAGAGCATGGACATTGAGTCGTTCTTACGATTCGACGATCCCGCCACCATTGGAGGATGTTATTCGATCTTAGTCGCCTCTCCCACGGCTCACATGCGTGTTTGCGCCAACAAATGTTCAAGCAACGCCTTATATCAAGTTTCAAAGTTCAAGCATGGCTGGATGCACAAATCGAGGAAGAATCACCCGTCGACAACAAAAATCAGATCACAGAAGCTGCTATACAACCTACTTTTGATCAAGAGAAGGAAGGTATTTTCATTCTAGATGAAGATTTATTTGATACAACTCCTGTGCAACAAAACTATGAAGATAAATGGCCGATTTTTGATGAAAGTATGGGGGAAGTTTATGAAATCATCGAGTTTTTCGAGGTTGAAGTTGTTAAGGATTCAAAATATGAGAAAAATGGAGATTTGAGGCCCATATTTGATGAAGAATCAACAAACGAAGGTTATGAAACCCTAGATCTCTTCGTTGACGACGCTACTGTTCTTGAAGACAAAAATTTGCTTACTGTCCATACAGATTTATGCTTGCAGCCATCGTCGAAATCGACCTGCAGCCCACGCTGGACCCTCTGGCTGCCCCCTTTTGCCACCCCCGTACCCCTAGCAACCAGCCCAGCCTCACCACCCCCATCCGCTGCACCTGTGCCCCTCTCGCCGCAACCCCCACACCCCACCTGTCGCATATGCCCCCTTGGTGAACCCCTCCAGTCCCATCGGTCTCTCCTCAACCTCGCTCCGCCCGCGCCATTCCTCTCGCCGCCACCATCCATGGTCTCCCTTTTCAGACAGCCACCGCTGCTCATGGCTTCCCAACTCAAACCGATGTTACCGATCCATGCGCCGCCTGCATCGCCCCTGGTTCCAATCTTAGTGCCGCCGTCGCTGTTACTTTAAAAGGAGAGAAAACCTAACGCAAGGCTCCTCTTCATCTACGAGATTCAGATCCCTTGTGATTTGGGGTTTGAAATTGATTTGAACAGATTGCAGAAAAGGCCCTTCTTACAAGAGCTTTTATTTCATACGTCAATTGGAGAAATTGTCTCATGGCTTTTGTTTAAATGAAAGGGTAAAACATTTGCAGCCATACCCCGCGTGGAAAACAATTACAAACATATCATTGAATAGGATCTAATTGGGGAGTTTGAAGCTAACATTTCAAGATCGAATTCTCCAACGGTGCACCGAAGATCAAGCAATTCATCTGGAGACGAATTTTTCAAATGGAGGAGAATTGATGCAACACAAAATTGATAAATAGGGCCTCAGTTTTTTAGAGTCTAATTTTATTTACGTTTATTCGAGTCGTACAATTTTATTTAAATAAAGAGATCGCGTGTGATCTCGAAGGTTTTAAATTTGAATTTCGAATTTTGAATTAGAGTCAAATTAGGATAAGGTAGATTTGAATTTTGGTTCAAATCAATTAGAGTCAATTAGGATCGAGTGGGATTTTAAATTTGTTTCCCTTTCTATTTTTGTATTCCCACCCCTCCTATATAAAGGAGTTGGTAGTCTATTGTAACCGACAAGTCAGAATATATGAAATTTGAGATTTATCTCTGTTATCCCTCTCTCATTTTTCTCTACTTCCCCCTCGACACGATCTTCGCAGTTCCTCGTCTTAAAATCTCGCGCAACTGGCACATAATTCCCTTTCTCCCTCTCCTCCCTAAAATTATTCCACCTAAATTAATTATCCTGCTGTTGGAATTTCTCTATTTGCATGGGAAACACAAGTATGTGTTCCCACGACTCTAAATTGGATATTTTAAAGTTGAAATATAAATCAAAACTATTAATCTTGATTTATACTATAAAATATAGATTCTATTAAAATTTTAGTTAATTTGGAGTTTTGTTACCCATCCATCGAGTGATGCTGGATTCATTTCATCAGAGCAGTTGATTTTTTATTCATGTTGGATTGTGTTCACACTAGGACTTTGATATTTAAAACTTCGTGGGTACACAAAGTTGTGTATGCTCATATCAGAGCCCACTAGTTGTCGATACTTACATATCACGATGTTTTGAACCATTTTACCAGTGCCATTTATGGAAATCAAATGTTTAATACTTATTATTGGATAACGGATTGAACAAGTTGTGAGTATGGAGGATTAATCTCTCTCTTCTGATGTAGACCTTTTCAATAATTGAGTTTGAGTTTGCAAGCTCATGGGGCACGCAATTCAAAATAAGAGGTGATTAAAATACCTCTTTCTTGGAAGACCACGAACTATCATCATGGATTATGTGGTTCTGAAGAAGTCAATGAGCTAAAAGAAAGTGACATCAACACTCAAGTGATACCTCTTATGAACAAGATCATAACACCAATATTCGTTTTGAGTTTTGAAATATCCAACAAAGATACATGTGGTAGCTCATGTGAGAGTTTGTCGTGGAAAAGGGCAAATCAGCTGAAAGTACGAGAAGAGTAAACATGTCCTTATCATGTAAGAGAACTTGCAAGGTAACCTGGTCATTATATCCGTTGATGGATTGTCGTTAATCAAATACAAATAGTAAACACATCTCCTCAATATATTTTAGGAGCATGACTATCAGACTATGTGTGATTATGATGCAGCGTGGACCAGAAAAATCGGGCCACATTTTTAATTACGTTTATTTGAGTCGTCGAAATTTTTATTTTATTTTATTTACGTTTATTTGAGTCGGCGAATTTTTAATTAAATAAAATCGAGATCGCATGTGATCTCCAATAATTAGTTATAGATTTAATTTTCAAACTAGTCGGTTAATTAATTAGAGTCAATTTAGGATAATTAGTTATTTACTATCTTTGTAATCTCATCCCTCCTATATAAAGGGATGAGGGTCCATTGGTTTTAGTGAGTTCAAGTTAATGAAAAATTGAGATTTATCTCCCGCTCTCTTATTCCTCTCCTCTCTCAACGTGGTCTTCACGTCTCTTCTTCTCCAAGTCCCGCGCAACGGGCGCGCCTTCTCCTCTTCTCCCCTCCAATTTCTTCTCCCACCAATAATCCACCGTTCAAATCAATTTTTATCGCCGCGCCAAAATTTCATTTGCATCATTTGGTATCAGAGCATGGCCTACAGATCGTCCTCACGATCTGACGATCCGTCCAGACGTTCACGCCGACATGCAACGACACACCATCATTCGTCGGAGCGTAAACGACGAGCCGAAGAAGACTTCTGGACAAAATGACAAGATTTTGAGGCTCAAGATCAATATTTCCAATCCAGATATCAAGAGTCCCAGTCCAAAGGTCGAGAGATAACGGCTAATCTGAAGGCTATGTGCGTCCTATCAAAGTTGTCCACTACCGAAGCCGTTATCCAGACTTGTGATGAAGAAAAACTCGTCAACAACGACGAAACGGCCGCTGTCCAAGCCATTTCAAAGGAGAAAAACGATGAAATGCTTGCTGTCCAGGTAATTTCAAATTCACAAAATACCCCGGTCCCTCCCCCAACCCCGACAGCACCAGCCGCAACCCCTGCGAGGCAAATCCCAGCCCCATCATCCTCTCCCATCACCACCCTTCCCTGCTGCACAAACCCCATCCCTGAGGTCTCTGTCCCTGCAACCCAAAATCCCAGGACACCACCATTCCTGCCCACCTGCCCCAGCCCCGCTACCCTTCCCCCCGGGCCCTCCTCCTCTTCCCGCCATTCCTGCAACCCTCCCTCGCCCTGCGACCTTCCCACCTCGCCACCAACCCTTTATCATCACGCGCCTGCTGCCTTTCATCCCAACTCTCCGCCATTCGTCGCCTCACCCCCGCCTCCGCTCGCGTCACCGCATCGCCCCCCCTGCGCGCTAACCCTAGCGCCCCCATCTCCTCTCCTCGCCGCCTTGTCTCCCCAGTCCGCCACCCTAAACCCTTCCCGCCAACGCCGCCTGCACCCCTCCGAGCCACCTCGACCCTCATCCGAGTCGCTTCGCCCCCTCCCTTACTGTTCTTCCATCCGACTCTCCTTCCCCCTGTGACCACCGATCGCCCTGGCCGCCGCCCTCAACTGCCCTACGCCGCCCAACTGCCGCCCCTCTCGCCATCCAGGCGAGCTACACGGAACTCCAGAGCACGAAGCCGCGGACACCGCCTCCCCTGTTCACGAACTGCACGCGTGGAGAGCGGGAAGGCCCTAACGAGAGGGCCGATGGCTAAGGAACGTGAATCCCGTGACATGTGGGATGGGAAACTAATCTGGGACAATTGCCGAAAGACCCCCTGGTCCAGAAGTTTATATCAACAAGGCCATTGTGAGGATAAAACATGCTATGGATTCCCTTTAATTGAAGGGGTACGAAAATTGCAGGGACGCCCTTCAATAGAAAAAGACTACAAACGTAACGTTGAAAAAGACCTAATTCAAGGAGTTTGAAGCTACAGTTCAAGGATGAATTCTCCAACAATGCATCTACATCAAGTAATTCGTCGGGAGACGAATTTTTAAAAGCGGAGGAGAGTTGATGCAGCATGGACCAGAAAAATAGGGCCACATTTTTAATTACGTTTATTTGAGTCGTCGAAATTTTTATTTAATTTTATTTACATTTATTTCAGTCGTCGAATTTTTAATTAAATAAAATCGAGATCGCCTGTGATCTCCAATAATTAGTTATAGATTTAATTTTCAAACTAGTTGGTTAATTAGTTAGAGTCAATTTAGGATACTTAGTTATTTACTATTTTTGTAATCTCATCCCTCCTATATAAAGGGATGAGGGTCCATTATTTTTAGTGAGTTCAAGTTAATGAAAAATTGAGATTTATCTCCCTCTCTCTTATTCCTCTCCTCTCTCAACGTGGTCTTCACGTCTCTTCTTCTCCAAGTCTCGCGCAACGGACGCGCCTTCTCCTCTTCTCCCCTCCAATTTCTTCTCCCACCAATAATCCACCGTTCAAATCAATTTTTATCACCGCGCCAAAATTTCATTTGCATCAGATTAGGATGTGTCCAAGATGAGTCGGTGTTTTCAGTAAGATACCTCGTTCTGCTGAGAGTTGTATGGACACAAGGCGTGACACATAATGCCATGTGACTTGAAGAATCAAGAGAGATAATGCAATACTCTCGAGTGCCATTGGGCATATTTGACATGGGTAGAGAATATATTTGGGATAATTACACCCATAACCCTGAGTAATTTTGCAATCTCAATCATAACCCTGTATAATCGTGAATTACATGATAAACCCTGAGTAATACTTAACTCTTACATGACATAACCCTGTGTTATGTTCAGTTTGAGAAGCCCGTTATATTTAACGGTTTCCGTCAGAAAGAGACAAAGTTGTCCCTAATATTCATCCTTATTTACCAATTATGCCATCCCATCTCTCTCGACCCAGGCGATGGGGATTGTTCGTGGCTTGCGGGTAGGGGCAGCTCGCAAGCACGCGCGAGGGGGGTTTGGGCTTGGGGAGGAGGTGGCTCGCAACAGGCGTGGGGGCTCGCAAGCACGCGCGCGGTGCTCCTGGGGGTCGCCTGGGGGGGGCTTGCAGGCGTGGGGGTTCGGGTCTTACAAGTCGGGGCGGCTGCAAGAACGCGCGGTGGGGTTTGGGCTTGGGGAGGGAACTCGCAGTCGGCGCGCGGGAGGGGGGCGCTTGGGGAGGAGGTCGACCTGCAGGCGCGCGGAGGAGGGGTGCTCCTGGGGGTCGCCTGGGAGGGGGTTCGCAGGAGTTGTTGGGTCTTGCAGCTCGAGGCGGGATGCAAGCGCGCTCGGCGGCGCGGGGGGGGGGGGGGTCGGGCCTTGGGGAGGAGGGGGCTCGTAGCCAGCGGGAGGAGGGCTGTGGGGAGAGATCTTTCAGGTGCGCGGGGAAGGGTGTCTTCTGGGGGTCGCCTGGGAGGGAGGCGACGGGGCAGGGGGGGTGCCTGAGGCCGGAGGGGAGGAGGGTGTGGCTGCGAGTGGAGGTGCGGAGGGGGTGGCTGCAGGGGGATGGATGGAGGAGGAAGAAGGGGAAGGGGCTGGATGAAGATGAAGGTGTTTTTTTTATTTTTTTAAAATCTTTTAGCAGCCGTTGGATTGAGAAAGGGCTGGATTAACTCAATGATACGGTTGAGTTAAGGAAAAAATTAACGGAGGGTTACAAATGTAAGACGGAGTAACTATTCAGGGTTTATCATGTAATTCACGATTATACAGGGTTATGATTGAGATTGCAAAATTACTCAGGGTTATGGATGTAATTATCCCAATATATTTTTGATATCTAATATAAACGTTTTTTTTGAGAGAAAGGGCTAAAACGTTGAGAAGATGCCTACCTTGCAACTTGTATACATGAAAGGCCATATCGTGATATATCAACGTTTATCGGTATCGACAAGTGACTGATATATTATCGATATTGTTGATATTTGGCCTTGGCAAGCCATTTTGTTCATGAAATCGATTCGGTATCGGTGATATGGCATCGTTATATCGCCCCGCACAACTACCACAACTCTTTCCATGTTCTCCTTGTCCCATGCCTCCCTTGCAACATGGCATGCAATAAACACTTGCTCTGCAATCTCCTATATCCCTTAGCACCATTTACAAGAACTGTCACACTCAAGGTTTGAAAAAACAAAAGGCGGAACAAGGCGTTTTCCCTGGAAGTGAGGCGTGCCATAGCCTCGAGGCGGTCGAGCTGTAAGCCTCAGTTTGTATAGGAAAAGAATTACAAAATATATGATAAATATATTTATTGGTGAAAAATCTAATATGACAAATATATAATGTATAACAATGTAACATCTGACGATATAATGAAGATAAGAACATGAAAAAAGAATATGGCAATGCCGTAAACCTTTCTACTAAATTTATACCCCGTCGAAAGGAAATCATTGCCTATAACTATCACTAAAATCTTTACAAAAAGGGATTGGCTATAGTTGTCATTATAGATATCCAAGTTGTTGAAATGAATCATATGATTTGAATCCTAACCATATGTTCTACTGAACCCAGATGAAGAATGGTCTGATGTCCACCTGTGCCACCATACCCTACCAATACAGGGGTCTCGATGCCCAGTCAACGAGCTTGGGAGGGCTAGGGGGGCCCAGGTTGCCCCCCACTTGCGAGGTTACAGGGGACAATGCCCCATCCCAATTTTTTTCTTATATGGGTATTCGAATTCGCACACAGTTTCTTATATGTTTAAGGGTGTAATAGTAAGAGTTCACTGATATAATTGGACATGTTAATGGTAAATATGAATATGAAAGAGGTCAAATTTAAGCATTCGTCTTGTATAAATATATACTCAACAACTATGCCTTTATAAACATCTGAAAATACCAATAAGGCTAATTATTTTCTTTGAAAAATGCTTGAAAAAATCCCTAACTCCTTACCTTGCACCTCGCCCTACCTCGCCTCGCCTCGACCGCCTCAGGAATCCAAGGCACACGCCTTAGCCAGGGGGTCCGAGGCTGTCGCCTCAAGGCATTTTCCCTTCGCCCTGTTTCGCCTTGAGCACCTTTACGCCTAGAAGCACATTTTTTCAAACCATGGTTACACCTAGGAAAGAACCACGCTCTTCTATCCCTTGTCATAAGACGCTTCCGTCGCAGCAACCAAATGAAAATATGAATACACAACATACTTTCTAGTGTCATAAGTCGGTAAAGCGGTCCGAGATCACTACCGGATGATGACTCTCCCATCGGTATAGGTCCCTATCGACTTTTAGCATTGTGAACCGTCCATCAACCTGGGACCATCGATCAACAAATTCATCCATCCCTCCACCGGTTGGCAGAGCCTCAAGCATGATCATGAAGTCCACGAAATGCTAATCAGCTAATTCAGTGCGAAAGGGTGGTATCAAGCTATCGCTCTCCAATAGACTTTGACTAGCACCTCTTTGTTAGCTGCCAACACGTAAAGACGCTGAAAACGACCCCTTAAGGGCCCTTATAAGTCCACTGATCTCTTTATAATTTGAACCGACGTCCATCACCTAGAACTTGCTTCATAAACGACACCATATCTTTGAACATAGAGCGAATTGCCTTCCAAAAGTTGGAGGGCAACAAAACTTTTTTTTTGAGGCTCCAAAAAGGGGGACACACTCACAGGTGCTCACCCCAATGCATTAAAAACGATAAAGAGGAGGGCAACAAAACTTCCTCAGTTGGATCTAAGGGATCAATCAGAATCCCATAAATAGAGCACAAAGTTTTTTTTTGAAGTCCTAGAGCACAAAGTTTTGCACGATAAATCTTTTCTTCCTCCTAAATTCAGATCAACCACTTCACCAGCGGGGCCCGATTCATTGTCTCTAGATTGCTTATCCCTAACCCACCATCCTCCCTTGCCAGCTTCACAATCATCCAACCAAAGGCATCCCCTTCACCTCTCCACTCGAGTCCCATAAAAATGCCTCATGATAGCCTCAAGTTTCCTTTTTACTCCGGTGGCAAGATGAGAGGTAAAAATGGTATAACTGAGAGGATCGCCTTGAACAATACAAAATGACTGCCTCTAGGCAGACAAACGACACGTTAGCTCGCCCATTTTCTCCGATTTTTTGTCTAGCTTCTCAATGACACTCTGCCACTCAAACTATCGCAATCTGCGCCCAATAAAGGCAACCCAAGGTATGCGATAGGGAGAGTTCCTTTACGTATCTGCAAGGCAGCCTCACAACCTACCATCTCTCCCTCGTCCATCCAAAAGGCACGAAGGCAGACTTTGCATGATTGATCTTCAAACCTGAGACCATCCCAAGGAGCTCTAGCACCGTGGCTAAACCCTACACTTCGGTCGTGCCCCCCTCCACAAAAAATGGCGTCGTCCGATATTGTAGAGTGGGAACCAAAATCTCACCAGCACATAAATACGACTTGCATCTGCCCTCCCTGCCATCCTAGCTAGCGCATCTACCACGATCGCAAACAATAATGGCATCGGCAGACACCCTTGATTCACACCCCACTGCGGTTGAAAAAATCCCTTCTCTTGCTTGCTATTAACCAACATTGTATAAGAGGCTGTCGTCACACACCTCTTCATCCTTGCAATCCAGTCCCCTCAGGTGTAGGGATTGTCCAAATTAACCGTTTATCTACACAATTATAAGCCTTCGAGAAATCGACCTTCAACTGAAGACCTTTTGTCTTTTTCTTGTGCCACTTCGTCATTGTCTCAGATACTAGTACCACTCCGTCCATTATGCGATGCCCTAGGATGAATGCCACCTAAGTAGGATCGACAATCGAGCCAAACAACACTCGCAATCTATTGGTCAACACCTTTTCCACAATCAAATAAACATCATTAGACAACGTAATATATATGACACAAGTTTTCGACACGTTGCAGAATGTCCTTTAGTAGAAGGAACAAAAGAGAACGATTCGGCCACTTGAAACCCACTATTTGCGTTTCGCAACTCCACCTCCAAAACATCCTGACCATCCAGGCCCCAAAACTCCCAAAAGAATAGGACATGGAAGTTATGCAGTCCAAGCGAACCCTCACCATTCAGATTATTCATATCTCGCTTGACCTCTGATAAGAAAATGTCCACATCAACTCCTCAGACTGCAATTTGATACACGGGGGGTATCTACCCATCCATCTCGCCTCGCAACTAGGAAATCACCTATTGATCTCCAGGAATTGTCTTATCACAACCTCCCTGATGGGGCAATCGTCAACAAGAACCTCGCCCTCCACCTCATTCGAGTGTATGAAGTTTGCCTCCTATGATCATTGGCCACCACATGGAAAAATATGGTGTTTGCATCTCCCTCTTTCAGCCACTTTGTATGAACTCCGCCTCCTATGACCATTCACTTGGAAAAATGTGGTATTTGTATCTCCCTTCTTCAGCCACTTCTGCCTCGACCACTGCCTCTATTTAGTTTTCCGCTTCTTGCCCTCCTCCATAATGACCTTACTATGCTCCTGCCTCGACACATGCTCTTCCTCCTTCAACTTTGTGACATCCTCTAACTGATCAAGGCGCTCAACCTCGGCTTGCACAATGTCTCTCCTTTGACCACGATTCACCATGGAATCCCACCTGAACTGAGTAAGCACGCATCACAAAGCTCTCAGCTTCCCCGTCATATGCTGAAAAGCTAATCCTAGAATCTCTATTTCCTGCCCCGTACAACTTTCTCTCAGAAACCACGCCTCAAGCAGTCAGACACGCTCGAAGTGAAAGATGCCACCTGAATGCCTCCCATCACTAGAGTCCCTGCAAATGGAGGTGTGATCCGAGTGTGACTTGGGCAAGGCCAACATGAATTCCCAGAGGACAACACTCCAACAAACCCGACAAACCAAGAAAGCGATCCAAGCAAATTCGAGAAGTAGATTCCCCCTTGTGTACTTCAAGTTTTTCGCATCCAAGACCTCTCCATCTTCAAATCTCTCACAAACTCAGAAAAAGACGAGGAACCAAGGTCCAACACCTGTGCCATGCAGTCGATCCGTCGATTGAAAAGTGACTTTGAAATTGCCACCAATAAACCATGCAACGTTAGTTCGACCAGGGGAAGAAGAAGCAAGCTTCCCTACTTTTTTTAGCCCTCTCTCTTCCGCGAAAGTTAAAAGATCCGAGGCTTATATAATGCGTCATTATAGGCGGTGTTAGTAGTTTGGGGGCTTTTCCCAGTTTCAAGAGTCACGAGTTTTCCTTTGCCACGAGATAAATAGAGGAAGCGCGCTCAGTCCCCAGGATCGTCGAGAGGAAGCCCATATATATTCTCGTAGGGGTCTGGGTAGTCCTGTCAAGTTCGTCAGTCAACCTTGTCTCCCTCATGCTGTATGAGCAAGCAAAGCCTTTGACCGAGAGCAAGATGGATTAGAAACACTGGGCACCTATCTTGACTAGGTAGGCTCCGTATTCCTGACTTCGTCTGCATCGTCTAAACTCTGAATTTTAGTTCGACATTTAACAAGAAGGCCACCCCTCTACTGCCAGCTGCTCAAAAATGCGTGGGCCCCTATCTTATAGTCCGTCCTAGTCCGGTAAACGAGAACACACCAGTCGAAGCTCATCCCAAAGCACTGTCAATGGGGTGCCCCTGAGACCCCAGACCATCAACAACATGAGCACAGAACCATCAGAGATCCTCTACAACACAACAAACAGGGACCATATGTAGTACATTGACTCCACAAGCTCAAATCACTCCATATTTTACCCAATAATCATTCCCCAAAGGCACCAACATCCATCATGTAATCAGTAAATCGGAACCTCGATGGGCATCTCGCCTCCATGGCCTCAAATTTCTTTGAAATTTCACTGAATTTCTCCGAAATTTCCATTTTTTTTGGGTCACCAAAATTTGAACACCTTATTTCTTTTTCTAGGATTTCAACGAAATGTCATCGAAATGTCAACGAAATTTCATCGAAATGGCACGTCGTTTCGATGAAACAACAAAAATAAGGGAATCTACCTTTCATTTTCATCGAATATTGCATATATTAATGAATTTTCACTTATTTATAGGTCGATTTGTTGAGTTGTTAGAGTGCATACATTGTTTGAAGAATTTTCTTTTGTTAGCTTCTCAATTTTAGATTTAAATCCAAATCAAATATGTTAAATAGAAGATTTAAGAGTTAAATTCTTATTTTAACTAAATAACTTTTTTTTTGTTCTTTCTTTATTTTGGTATATATGTTTTGATTAGTACTTATAT
The DNA here is from genome assembly GCA_037367405.1 of Ottelia alismoides. Lineage (NCBI taxonomy): Eukaryota > Viridiplantae > Streptophyta > Magnoliopsida > Alismatales > Hydrocharitaceae > Ottelia > Ottelia alismoides. The sequence goes on from JAZKJV010003986.1 coordinate 85,927, forward strand.
GAGTGGCTCGATTAGAACATACATAGATTACTTTGCGTTGAGGAGAAGAGATCAGTTGTGTTGCAAAGATTGTAAAGTAATCTCAAAAGAGAGTTTGACCACCGAACATTACTTATTAGACATGGATGTGCAAATAAAGGGCAGGTAAAGAAAAAGGAAGGTTTCCAAGATCTCTAGAGCTAGATGGTGTAATTTTCAAGTGAAGCAATCGAGCTTCTGGGAGAATGTTTTAAAAGACTTATCTTGGGATTGTAATGGAAGTGCAAACAAGACGTGGGAGGCGGTAGCATCTTCTATCCGATGGGTAACTAAAGAGATGCTAGGCAAGTCAAAGGGAGGGGCTCCATGCTAAAAGGAGGCTTAGTGGTGGAGTGGAGGGGTGCAAGAGAAGCTTAAAATTAAAAGAACATGCTTTAAAGCTTTGTGTAACGATAGAACAAATGAAACTGTCAAAAAATACAAAATAACGATGATGGAAGCAAATAAGGCTGTAAGAGAAGTTAAGTCGAAAGCTTATGAAGTTTTATTCAAAAATCTCGACTTGAAGGAGGGACAAAAGGACATATTTAGGTTAGCTAAAGCAAGAGAAAGAAAGATTAAAGACCTTTCTCAAGTGACATGCATTAAGGATACGGTCACACCTTGTTATTCTGAAGGATATAGAGAGTAGATGGAAGCAATACTTCCATATCAATGTCGAATGAATTAGAGAGATCACTCTGGGAGTTCTAGATAGTAGTTAAAGTTACTTGAATCGTGCAAGATATAGACAAATTCAAAGGAAATAGAGGATGCTTTTATAGTTATGAGACCTGGGAAAGGTGTAGGACCTGATGACATTCCTATAGAAGTTTAGAAAGTTTTAGGTTAGTGTGGTTTTACTTGACTTACAAATCTATTTAATGTTATTTGGCGAAACAAGAAAATGCCTGAAGATTGGAGGAGAAGCATCGTGGTACTTCTTTATAAAAACAAAGGAGACATTCAAAATTGTTCAATTTCAGAGGTATTGAGGTGATGAGTCATGCTATGAAAATTTATGAACGTGTGATCGAAAGAAGATTGAGGTAAATTTCCATAGTAAAAGAAAATCAATTCGAATTCATGCCAGGTTGTTCAACTAATGAAGGCATCAACTTGTTGAGGAGAACACTGGAGATTTATAGAGCTAAAAGGAAGAAACTCCATATGATTTTTATTGATTTGGAGTAAGCTTATGATTCTGTCTCATGAGAGATATTGTGGAGAATTTTGGAGAAGATACAAGTACTTGTCCTCTACATTAACCTCATAATAGTTATGTATGATATCACTTCATCTTATGTAAGAATACAATATGGGATGATCGACTATTTTGACATCGACATTGGTGTGCATCAATGTTCAACTTTGAGTCCATTCCTTTTTACTTTGATTATGGAGGAGTTCACAAGTCACATTCAGGATGGGATACCTTGGTGTATGTTATTCGCTGATGAGATTGTGTTGATTGATGATATTAGAGATGAAGTAAATGAGAAGCTTGATGCGTGGAGACACACATTGTACACTAAAGGATTTCGTATAAGTAGGGCTAAGATTGAATATATAAGTAGGGCTAGACGATTACACTAGTGAGATTCTTTTAGATACTTGCGATATATTTTGCAACATGACGGAAAATTGACGGAGATATTACAAATAGAATAAATGGAGGTTGGTTATGGTGGAGAGGAGCCTCTGTTGTTCTTTGTGATAAGAAAATTTCTTTGAAAATCAAATTAAAGTTTTACAAAGCAACTGTGAGACTTGTACGCTCTATGGATCTGAATGTTGGCATGTGAACCATAGACATGTGCAGAGAATGACAATAGCAGAAATGAAATGCTAAGGGGTGTGTGTACAATAATATCTAGATAGGGCCTCCCGGACCACATTACTGGATCCACATAAATTTGGATAGGGGATTTAAGTCTAATCATCACCCAGTTGTACTCTATGAAAGGAGGTTTAACCTCACACATGACGAAAACAGGGAAAATATGAATCAAATTTGTAATAAAATGGCTCATCATATGAGCAACATTGCAATCGTATAAAAAATTTTATTGCAAATGCGAAATCACATAGCAATAGAAACTATTTTCGCACCATTTCGCATTATCACAAGATTATAAGAACACACATTTCATTCGTGAGTCTCTAAATAAGAGACCTTCTGATTTAAGTCTGATTCGTTGGGCGTTCACTTTAGCTAGTATTGCAATGACTCGTGGTACTTCCCACAGACTTGAGAGTTGATCTCCACTAAGATGTCCATGTCAAGAAAGATGTAGATTAAACTTTACCTCTTGATTTTGACTCACAAAGTCAAGGCTTTCTTCATGTGCATGAATCATTAAGAAGAATACGAATCCTCTCACCATTGGCTTAGCCAATGGAGAGGCTATAATGGGGACCTCCTTGGGTTTTTGTTGAGTATATGGGGACGTCCATGGGGGATTATAGCGATCTTTTCTCTTCTAGTTTCTTCTCTAAATTCTTAGGATTAGATGGCACTTATGTGGTGTTGAATTGGTATTGAATAGACCCCGTCTTTCTTTATACTAGTACATTACCAGCGCTTCGCAGCGTGTGATTTTTTTGAGTCAATGCGGAATAAAATGTTAATCCCAAAATTTCCTAAAAAATAAATAAAAATATCTATAAAAATGTTTTTATATGTAAAGAATTCTTTTAACATTTACTTTTAATAATTAAATGATTTGTAAAATATTTATTCGACTTCATTAGAAATAATTTTACAATGTTGAATCCATTTCAATTAATAGATATGTATTGTAATATCCAGAATACTATTGTTTGCAACAATATATATGCAAATTTTAAAAAATAATATTTAAGAGTTAATGCATAAGAACGTTTGTTGTCTGGTCATCTCATTGAACTTACCATCATATCAGATCACTCCCGCTTCTCTTCGCAGCGACATGTCTTTGTGCTCGAGCATACGTCTTGGAGGTTAATGCCCACACTTCACTGCAAATATCTAATTATTTATAAAGTTTGCATCTAAAACTATATCGTTCACTATCATACCATGCTAGATAACGTCAGTAAATATACTATTTTCATACAGTGTTTGTTAGTTTAAAAAGCGACCAATAATAATATCATCTACATATAGATCTTCTTTCTTCGTTTCCTCTTTATTGTCGCTAGTATATATACAACTTCTTCCATGCATAGAATTTAATTCACATATGAATTTATAAAAGAATCTAGCATGAAGATTATATAATCGTACTCATATATAAGTTGCTACATCAAACTTGAATCCGTGAAAATTTTATTATATATAATAAATGTTTAAAATAAAATTTATCAACAGTTTTATGATATATATAATTTTTATGTGTATCATAAAACTATTTTATGGCTAATAGCAATCTCGGAATTAACTTAATATTATATATGGTTTATTTGTAAGGATCATAACACATATGTTGAAGTGAATATGTGATATGTTCACATGAATATGTATTAAATCTTATGAACCATAATATATCGTATATTATACTAGAAATTATATCATACATAATGTAATCAAAATATTTATGATATTATATAATTTATTATGTTTATGATTATCTAATATTAATTAATGAATATTTGATCAAAAAAGTATTATATCGAGCACCTAAGAAAAAGGGATCCACATTTGATCTCCCTCATACCTCCTGTTGAAAAGTCCGATTCGAAGAGGTAGGCCAGCAATGCCAAAAGCTTTCGCAAATTGATGACGGAAGGGCAGATTTTATGAGGTTCTCGGAATAAAGAGGGCAGATTTTCCGGCCCGCCTTTGGGGCCTCTGCGCTCTGCCTCAGGAAGAAAATGCGTGTACAGTCAGAATGGCAAATGAAGACGATAAGAACGAGAGAAAGAAAAGAAGAATGAAAAATCTAGTCTAATCGCGGAAGGCAACGACAGGAGATATATTAGTGAGTAAGAAATTCCAGCCGTGAAAGACGACTTTTATAGAAGTAGAAAGTGGAGAGTGAAAGGAGCTTTTTTAGAGAATCAAAGAGTGGAAAGATTCCTGGGCATTGATCTATTAGCGCTTAAATTTCTGTTAGTTTAGTTGAGGGAAGGGGAAGAGAGGTAAGGAAAGGTAATCTGACTAGTTCTCATTAGGATATATCAGTATTTGAGGTCTTTCTTACTGCTTCCTATGGACAAGTAATCTTTTGTATATTATGTTATGGTTCATATCATTTTAAATATTGCGTTAGTGCATCTATATTAAAAAAGTGAAATATACCATAAAATTATTACTAACGAAATATATCGTAATTTTGCTAAATTTAGCAACAAATTTATGATATATTTAATAAATTATATTATTAAATAGTAATATTATATATATGATATAGGGGAACACGGAGGGTAATGGTGCAAAAAGTTCAGGTTGACGTGACCTCGCGTGAAGACATGTCATGTAGGACCTATAGGGGAATATAAACAATATCTGGGGTGTGGTGTAATTGTCCTAATTGCATCTCACATGATTCGCTTAATCGATCAGTGGTTGTGAATGAGCGGCTCACTAGATCTCGGTCGTAGATGGTGCTTTCATTTTATCTGATCAGACGATATCTATACATTTGGATTCAACCCTTTGTTCTTCTCCGATAACAGAAATTCATGGCGGTAGAGCTCAATACTTCTTCTGGAGGTATCGATTATGTCATACTCCTTGGATCTTCTTTCTAGGTGATGGATAAAAGCGCGTTCATCATGGCAGTGGTTCAGATCTCCAAGAGCTACGATGAACTCGATCTCCAATGGAATCTGATATAAACTTGAGGGCGTGTTCGGGGTGAAGGGGGAGAACTCTGCTAGAGGGCACTGCATACAAAAGGCATGAAAGTTGTTATCTTGCACTGGTACCTCGTGGAGGACACCGATTCTGTTGCACCTCCTACTCTAGCTTCGATTGGGGTTTAATCTTCATCGAAAATGGTTGGATCTCAATGATAGAAATAGGACTCTTCAAGGTCTGGGGTGGAGGATGCTTGGTGGTCTGATGTCGGGTGGAGGTAGTTGTTGGAGCACGAAACTCCAACGGTTGATGCTCGTGTGCGAAGATGCTTCGTCGGATGGGGAACGAAACACCCAACAAAGACGGAAGTAGTACTCACCATGTGGCAGAACATGAGGAAGTTACGGTCGAAAGATGTGAACTAAAAATGGGAGAAGCAGAAATAGTGAAATGACCAAGCGAAGAGGAAATTTTTGAAATATTTTCAAAACTATAAAAAGTGATTGAGATACTAAAGTATATTTTTTAATTGAATAAATAAGTGAATATAATATTTTTGGAACAAATTGAGTAATATTGAGAAGTATCCAATATATATATATGAAAGAGCGTCAGCTCATTAATTTTTGACCCAAAAATTCCTGTTTTGCCCATCCATCCCCACGTTCCCTGCCATCATACCAAAAATACCCTCAGCTCCATTCCATTTTACTATTTTGACCCAAAAATTCCTGTTTTGCCCATCCATCCCCACGTTCCCTGCCATCATACCGAAAATACCCTCAGCTCCATTCCATTTTACTATATTACAAGCAAGGCGTTCGCAGACATGTCATTAATTTTCGCCCCGTTAATTCCCCTTTTACCCTTCGAAATTTTATCTACCGCTCATCCCCGACTGCTTTCCACTTTTGACCCCGACCTGTCTAGCGAATTACACAAATCACCTCCGCCCTACGCCCTTCCCCCTCTGTTATAGCTGTTCCATGGCTCACGCCGCCGCCTCTCCTCATCTCCCAGTCCCACCCATCCGCCCCTCCGGCGCCATCGGTGACAACCTCTGCCTCCTCAAGCTTTGGATCCAGCAACATCCCCTCCTCCGTTGCCACCGGGATGGAGGAGCTGCGGCGGGGCTTGCACGATGTCGAGCTCTGGATTCGGTAGTAACCCCACCAGAAAATCTTCGCCGTCGTTGCATTCATCCTCGTCACAATCACGCTTCAAATTCTGTGATCCATCTTCAATCCAACCGAGAAATTACACCATCTCCAAAAGAGAAGTCGGCCTAAAGACTGCGGTGTATTTATGTTCTTCCTGTGGATAAATTAAGGGACAAGACTTTCACCCAGTGGCAGAAAACTAAAATGGTTGATTAAGGCCTTGACAGAAAATCGAACTATTCAGACTAACACCCCTTCACCAAGTGCAGAGCAGCTTAGTGCGGCTGGACTGCTAAGCAGACCACCTTGACAAAGTTTAATGTATGTTTTCACATGCATGCACTATTGCTTAGAGAGGCTCACATCCAAGCACGACTCGAATTGTTTCGTTTATTCCAGTACAACTTAGAACAACATAACATGCCCATTAATCAAGTAGTTGCTTTTTTTCCATTTGGCAATTTGGAAAAGAGGGTTTTGTTTCATTTCTCAAAAATAGGGGATTGTTTACCTGAACAAACGAATCCATCTAAGGTCGATGCTTAACAACTGAGCTACCCAAGTTGCGGCTGACCCAGTTCAACCACAGATCCAATCCAGTAACACTTTGCAAACTTAGGGAATGACCATGTTCCATCAACGTCCACAAGGAAATCCACAACCATCTCCTGTGTGATGACTAATCAAGGATCACCATGTCTACATTCTTTAGCATTAAGATTTTGAATGTTAACATTGCAACCATCCTCCAGAGACAATCATATCAACCAAATATTATAGAGAACTGCTTGGTAGTGGCCCATTTGATAAAAAGGAGGGGGTTGGACTGTTAGAGTAAGCACCTTTCAAAGGTTTAGTAAGATGGGCAATCTGTTTGCGAATACCAGGTTCTTGGATTACCGGGATGATTATTAGGAATTAATCTGCAGATTAATCCTAATAAGAAATCAAAACTTGATTATTGTTGTCATGTAATGTAAAACGCATGAAATACAATTGCCCGTGCAAAGCACGGGCTCCCTACTAGTTATTTTACGTAATCAATCATCAATGCTAACAATTAATAACAACCATACATTACACGAGCAATTGGTATTATATCAGACATGGAACATTATAAATATTATATATTTTTTCTAAGAAAGGACTACCTAAAATGGAACTTAAGGCATACAACTTAACGTTGTTACCATTAAACCTACGAAAACGTATTCGGCATAATATAAATCTAATAACCGTCAAAATAATTACAGACATCATAAAATAATATCTTTCATACGACATTGTAGTCCACTTGTCTTTGCATCGAAAATTTGCATAGGAAATTATGTTAAAATTGATGTAATTATAAACTTTATGGTTTAGCTAATTTTCAAAGATATTCATGTACGTACATAGGTTTCATGATTTTTATATGTTTTAAAAAATACCTAGGCAATAAGTTTTATTAATTTTTACACATAATATATATATGTATGTCTGATGTTGTTATTTGAGCGTTGTATTAGTTATTCTAATTTATTTTGGTCAATTGTAATCAAATGAGTATTTTTACATTTATTCTAATGGAAACACAACTCATTTTAATTACTTTCTACACTCTTTGGGTTAAACATCCATTTCCTCAAATATACAGGTGTGTGTGTAAGACATGACAATGGTGGTGAGTACACATGCATATTATTATAGTAGGAGCATGTGTAATGCACATGGAATGAAACTTTACACCACAAAACATCTCGTGTAAATGTCTCAAAATAAAGTCAATAATGAGTTAGGTTGCAAAATCAATAGATAGTAAATCAATGACAATTGCATCGAAGTTCAAACCGACAAACATTATGGTGGTACATCAATTATCAATAAATGATAAGGGAGGGGAAAGGAATATTCTATTTAAAAGAAAATTGGCAAAGAAGATAGAAAAGAATACCCCAAGTTGAGTCAGATTGATGAGTTCTTATATTAAACAAACACGTAAACCTAACACCACTAATTATTAGTGAATTATGTCATATTTTCGTGTTTTTTTGGATCTTATTGATTAGATGTTGTCTTCAATGTGTTAATGAATGAAGTCTTGAAAGTAAGCTACATGATACAACGGAGGGAAAGGTACATTTTATGGAAAAAGAGGAAAGAAACCATTTAAACAATCCTTCATACAAAAATACAAAACACAACAAAATGACGTTATAAGTAGATTGTAAATAAACATACTTCGTGTATGAATTTCGTTAAAATATTGATTCATAAGATTTTTTTTTCAAGATAGATTTAATGCAATCATTCCGAGATATCTCACTTTATTTTATTATATGATAGATCAAATTTGATCGATAAATATTATATTTAATATGATATTTTTAATTTATTGAAGTGAAGCACTCTTTCCCATAAATAACCTCAAGAAACCCGCGTCTCGCAGCGGTCAAAACACACACAACTACATTCAATAGCCAATTGATCTACACATATGTCATAATATACCATATTACATATATTATAAATGTTATACATTCTATAAAATTCCCAATTAGAGATCTATACTTGAAATATAGAATATTCATGAATTCATATTTCAATTTTTTAAAGAAGTATATGTGTATCTCTGTCTCTCTTTCTATATATATATATGCGAGGTTGGGGAGCTTGCAACATGGTGCATGTAACTTTACATGCATCGGTACTACATTCACTCATTGTCTTAACATGAAACCTAAGGGGAATTACTTAGACCTATTAGTGGAATATGTTTTTCAAATTTTGTATAAAACATGCATTCCTAAATTGTCGATCTGGAAGGGCAAAATTTCGGCAATTCTGAGACCGTTAAAATGTCGTCGTCTTGATAGATGGGTTAGAAGTCTTGAATTAAGTTGATTTTTAAATGACATCATGGTGATATATAGTGATCTAAATCCCACATAGTTTCATTTCAAAAAATATCAAAAGTTAGGTGTTTATGGCACCGGTGCATGTAAAGTTACATGCACCATGGTGCTAGTTCCCCAACCTCTCTTTCTCTCTCTCTCTCTCTATATATATATAGGAAATAGTGGGGTTGCCCTCGTGCCATTTTTCTGTGATTTTTTTCGAAAAATTTCACCATGTATATTTATCTATATATCCCTCCAATTTGCCATTTGAATTTCTCAGAAACATGTAATATTAACGGCCTAAACATTGATGTAATCGACTTGTTCTTGATGGAGGGCTAGGAGTCTTCCTTTCTGATGAAATTCGAATGATATAATGGAGGGATTTATCGATTAATATACACGTTGAACTTTTTCAAAAAAAAGTTAAAAATGTGAAAAAATGATGCGGGGCATCCCCATCAAACCCTCTCTCTCTCTCTCTATATATATATATCAGAAATCTCTTTTAAGGGGCATGATTCGGTATTAAATATTTTGGTATTCATTTACAATCACACCTTCCAAAACATATGCATGCAATATATAATTTTTATCCATGTAGAAATTCCACAATTAGTACTAAGTATTTATGAGTTCAACCATTCAGAATCTTGAAATAAGTAAAAAATCTAGATTAATTAATGGTTGGATATGTTTAGTATTCTTAAGTTTTTATAAAAAATACTCTGGTTTTTTTAAGGAAAGATTCATGACCTGCATATTTCCTCATTTCCATATTGTTTTCATACTATTGTAATTTATTTAAAAAAAGATTAAGGATGTACTTGATATTTTTAATATATCACTCATACCTTGATTATTTAGATATATATATATATGTATGTGCTTTTTATGAATAGTCGTAGGTACTAATGAATAACAGGATATGATATTTTTGTTGACTACTATTTTCATAACTTCATTGCAATCTACTTTTGAACTCAATCTTTATATAGATTGGTAACTATATTATACTTATTTTGATGAGATTATTATTATATATAGTATAAAAATTACTTTCATGAATTTTATAACTGTGACTATTTTTTGCAATAGCTATATCTCTAATATTTATTAGAGAAAAATAAGATAATATATGGATTAATAAAGTCAAGAGGGATGAACAAAGAAAATATGATATTGGTTAGAATTACACATGTATATATCCTAAGATATAATATTTTTTTGAAAGGTAAAAAAATACATATGGATAGATTGGATCAAAGGAGGGGAGTTTCCGAATGGAGAGAGATAAAAAGGAGAGCCATGCGGCTTATAAAGAGATGCACAAAAGACAAATGGCAAGGATTTTCGTACAAACTCTGGAGAGCGAGCGAGAGGAAGAGATGTGCCTACAATTGGGTGTGGGGGGAGGAGAGGTGAGACGGTGAGAGGGTGCACAAATGGAGAGACCGGAGAGTTCCACGTGTCCGGAGGAAAGAAAAAGATTGATCGGACCCAACTTTAGTATATTTATAGATATAGTAAAAAAATACACACCCAACAATTAATGATTATAAAATTGTCAGAAGTGGGGATCGAACCCACACCCTCTCCTTGGATCGTAACATGAGTGTGCCACCTCAAACCACTCAGCCATCCTGCCCTGACACGATGCCATGTGTCAAGTATTGGTTAAAAAACTGAGATCGGAGAGTTCCACGTAAAAAAACACACCCAGCAATTAATGGGTATAAAATTGCCAGAAGTGGGGTTTGAAACCACGCCCTCTACATGGATCATAACACGAGTCTGCCGTCTGAGACCACTCGAACATCCTGCCTTGTCATGATGCCGTGTGTCAAGTATTGGTTAAAAACCGAGCTTTAAAGAAGGTATATAGATGTTCATGGGGGCGACTAAAAAGAGTTCTATATTTAAGTATGGACAACCAAAGATGGACACCTAATCTCATTATTGATGGCCATGAGGGAGTTTCATTATTGATGTTTCTCACGAGGATGGTTAAGTAATTATCTTCCATTATCTCCAAAGAAAATGTCCATAATAGATGCTCATATATAGAGGATGGTCAGCAAATTTGGCTTCCAATTATCATGGGTGGATGCCCATAATGGACTTACTACGAGTCTCTTCAATTCTAATTAGGACTCGATATGTTTGAGCTAATCTCTCCAAATAAATATCAATTGAAATTAAATTCTAAATATCAAAATGGAAAATTTATAAAATATGTCTCTCAATTAATGATTCCAATTCTTTAGTCTACATTAAAATTTAAATCCAATTTACATTTACGTATTTATGTGAATCTCATTCACATGCATTGAACAAGTATGAATTTTATTCATATTAATTGTCATGGATCTATATCCATATTAATTAAATTGTCAATCTGTGATTCATATTCACATGTTCCCAAAACATTAATTATCGATTCTCATGGTGGAGATATCTCTTGCATGCTCTGTAGGCTGGTGGCGAAATCCATTAATCATCTTTTCCTAGGTTCTGAGAAGTCTGCAGGAGTTTGCTTGGTTATCGGGATCGAGTGGGTGGATTGTACTATCCATTCCTCTTTTTGGGAATTACTTTTTAATTCATGTTTCCACCCAATTATTGATCATTTCAAAGCATTTGTTGTTATCTGGGTAGTTTGGTTACCACGGAAGGGAGTTATTTTCTGCTATGAACACTTTTATGTTGAGAATGTTGTTCTTCATGCAAAGACTCTTCTCGATTCTTGTCTTTTGTAGTGATTTTAATTAATTATATTTATTGGGGCGAACATTTATGCGTGTTTATCATTTTTTGGCTTTTACAAAAGAAATATGTGTAGCATTTTCAAACATGGCCTCAAATTTCAGCGAAATTTGGTCGAATTTCTGTCGAATATCGATATCCAGTCGAAATCGAAATTCAACCGAAATGACCGAAATAACCGAAATACGGGGGTCCTACCACAAAAAATGACCGAAATAACCGAAATATGGGGGTCCTACCACAAAAAATGACCGAAATGACCGAAATTCTGCTCGAAATTCCATCGAATTTCTGTTTTGGTCGATACCGAAATGGTGACCGAAACTGACATTTAGGGCCTTGTTTTCAAATACTTGGAGATAATATTACGGAAATTACATAAGCCATGTATCGTTATCGTATTTGATTAGACATTGAATCGATTTCTCTAATTGTATCCAAACCTTTTGGATCGATTTTCAATTCTTTGGATCTAGAAAGTACTTCTATGAATTGCAATTTATTCTAATTAATTCCCATTCATCAAGATTCAAATTTTAGTCACTAAAATACATCCGATTTTATCACATTCCGTATGAATGAAAGTATCATGGTATACAAATTATTATTGTATAACATTCCTAATACTTAAGCATCCTGCATAGTGTAAGAGTTTGAATAAACCCGATGTTTAATCCTCTATTTGGCTGTCTTATTTGATAGTTAGCCGTAGATTCTCAATTGATCATCGGGCTACAATATCAATTATATGCTTTCAAAAAGTATATATTATATTCCTCGAATTCTTATCTTGTTACATATCGATGGAATTCGTTGTAACTCTAATGTGTCATGAGTGAGCTTCGTCTCCCAGTTCAGAAAGTATGAACTTGCATGATTCTTTTGACAGATCGCGCATCTTATATTTCCTTATATGCACATCAACTCGTCAGTATATACCTTGTAAGGTCATCAACCTATTGGTTTGCTAAATGTATATAATTGGATACGTAGATGTTTATCTATCTCCGATTAAAGCCAAAGGATGTATGCCTGTTTGTGACAATATACACTACATGTTTTCAATATCTCGATCTCGTCAAGTTAACTCTTTAACTTAGATCATCCGGTTCCTATACATGGACCTGCATCAAGAGTGTTGGATAGACTGTCAGTCATTAGTGAAGATTGCCATATATTCTCAAACATGAGTTCATTCTTTACTATTACTTGATGATGCCGGTTATATCCTTGCTCTAATTTTTTAGATATACAATCTTGCATCAACCTTTATGATCTAAGTCTTTAGTTCAACAACTGTAAGATGTCAAGGTGGCCGTGATTGTTGGCCTTAATTGTACAAGGAACTTTATAATTGCAAACACAATTTATGCTTTATTTCAGATAATGGAATGAAATAATGTGCAACAGTTTTAATTGAAAAATGGCCCAACCGCCATGGGCTTACATGTATTACACTTCACATCGGAGACTATTGGCATGACACATGGCCCTAAGCAGCCTACGAGGAAAAGGGTCATTGAAGGGGCTCAGACGCTCCCTTTTCATCAATTGCTGCTATGTTTGCATCTCGACTACCATGAACTCCACCATAGTTAGCGGATGTTGTAGTGAGGTGATGGCTACGATGTGGCCACCTTTCAGCTGCAGGTCACGTTAACGTCATCCATTTTTGGATCAAAACCACATCCATTTAATGGAAAGATCTGTTGGAGCCCGAGTTCCAGTTGGACATGCTTGTCACCAACAAATTCCTTGTCAATAGCTTCGTAGAATGTATTACTTCATGGAGGCCAAAGGTAATTCAGTATCTACCAATCCTAGAGAATTGAATGCCAATTAGATCACACAACTTGCAGAAATTTCCTGTGTTTCGTCATCAAGCACATTTCGGGAAAAGCTCAAAATCCTCACATCTGTTGGTTGTCAGTGAGAGAAAATAACAGATTTATGTGATTGAGTGCCTGACTTTATATATATATAACCTTGTATACTTGAAAATATCTAGAAAGCATCCACCTATTGGCATCTTTTCTCCATACCTATTAGTATGTTCTCCCCGGTTTGTAGGTCATTGCGATGAACTTACTTTTTTGGCCTTCTGGTACTCTTGTGCATTTTCACGAGGATTTGAGAATCTGGTCCGTTATAAATCAAAGTTCAGCAATTTGTTATTCTTAAAGTCAACTACACACGGTGTACTGGGAAGTTAGAAGTCAACATTAAGGGTTCATTTCGGGACTGTTTGTGTAACATATTTCTAAGAGCTTGAGTTTTATTGATTGCTTTAAGCAGTAGCTGAGTTATATCTGCCTTATTTGGTTGAACAGGGTAATTTAAGATTTATCCACCCTGTAATTGTCTGCTAACTTCTATTTCTTTCATCCATTTTCCAGTAGTAAAATTGAAGTGGCTTATCAGGAGGTTGTTGCTTTGAAGAGACAGGAAGAGCTCATTCGAGAAGAGGAGGCTGCGGGACAAGCTGAACATGAGCTAAGAGCAAAGCGCAATGCAACAGAGAAGGAAAAGCGAGCTAAGAAGAAACAGGTGTGCATTTCTATAAAATAAATTTCATTGGCTGACATTGACAACATTGCAAGCCTCCCTTGCCTAGTAGAGGCTGCTATTATCATGGTCAGTTTTTCTTCAATTGTTTGGGATCCGTGGATGTCTGATAGAGATTCAGTAAACGTGCGATTAGGACCGATTGTGCAACAAGCTTTTGAGAATCCATCGGTTTTGATTGGCGTGGACTAGAGGGTGAGAGATCCAAGATTGTGGTTATGATTTGGGCAATATGGCTGGCGAGAAATGGGGTAATCTTCAGGAAGGAAGATACTATGTTGAAAATGTTGTTGTGCATGCAAAGACACAAGCGAATACTTGGCTCATGTAATTTTGTTGGCTTTAAAAAGCCCTGTACTTGTAACCACGTGAATTAATGGTCAAGGTTTTTTGGATGCACACCTGTATGATGGTCGTCCTTTTTCCTTTAGAAAAATGGCCGTCCACCCACATCCAAGGATTCAGAGTGTCAGACTACCGGTCAACTCATGGTAGGGCCTTCAAAAGCAGCAGAAAATAAGCAAAACGCATCTTCCTCCTGATGGAAAGTGAAGAAGCTTGTGGTCTATAAAATTGGTAAAGCCCATATTGAATGACCTAAAACCGTGGGAAGCGTTAAAGGGATGAAAGACCGACTTGAAGGAGGAACCATGGCTGCGAAGGGGCATATAGTATGCCCCTTCGCAGCCATGGTCCCTCCTTCTAGTCTGTCTTTCATCCCTTTAACGCTTCCCACGGTTTTAGGTCATTCAATTTGTGCTTTACCACTTTTGCTCTTTTTTATACTCTCTTATCTCCATCTATATATGGCTAAAAAGAAGTGCATTCAAAATCATTTTGAAAATAGAATTAGTTGAAACAAGTAATATGTAGATACTTACAACCAAGATGCACCAAAACCTTGCCCAACAAATAATGTCACTAAAGCACAAGTCATCGCAAATTATGTACATTATAATATAAAATTGCTACACATGAGAAAATAACATGCATTACTAATGTGCATTGAGAAATGCTCATGTTATATACCAAGGTAGGAAATGTCGATATCGACACTTTATCGATATGGCGTTGATACTATATTTTGATGATATATCGGCAATACATCGTCGAAATATCGCCCATATCAACCCACTTTTGTGAAGGAAGGACCCGAAAAGAAGTATATAACTATTATGTCGGTTGATATCGGTCTCATGTCGATACCGATATATTGCGACCCTGATATGCACAACATAGCAAATCATTCAGACTGAACCCCTGTCGCCATACGAATGTTATAATTATAGATTCCTAAATATCTCTTTGATTAGGGAGCAGTGGAGATGTTGGGGAATTGTCAAAGTTGAGGCTGCAGTCTACCTTGATAAAGAACTGTACAACAGATACATTCATACAAGTCTGGAGGGATAAGTGTGGAAGTCAAGGGTGAGAAGGAACTTAAAAAGGTGAATTTTGTAACTCATCAAATGGACTGTTCACAGTCCTAATGTGCACCAGCAAAAAAAATTGGAATTTTCTTGTGGTCAAATGTGCCGCAGCCAAATGGTCTGTTCACAATCCTAATGCCAAAGCAAAGTGTCCTCTTTCAATAAGAGAACCAAATGGTAGCAGCCACCAAAGCTGTTACCCTTCCAGGCTATTCAATTCCAAGGTTTCAACAAGAACAAGGTACACACATTATAATTATCCCAATCTACTAAGGCACACTTTAATTTTGCCTCATACATTAGCGGCTTGGTGGCCACTTCGATTTATTGAGGCGATGCCTGAACTCGATTAAGCAATATGAGGTTATAGCCTTGAGTCTATTTTCTTCTCGTGGCTATGCCACAACGCCTCAAGGCACGCTTTTGATTACCATGCCCCTAAGAATAAACCATATGCCCTTTCAAAAATTCGAGGGTGCAGTCACTGGTCAAACTGCTTAGAAAGGCCCAATGTAACAACTTAGAGGGTGCAAATCATCATGCTCAACAGATCAGATCCACCCCCAACTGCAGGTTACCTACTTTGCCAAGAAAACACCATTCATTTCACCCAAGCCGAGAATCCCCAACCTCCATCCTCATTGACTAGTGAACACTAGGGTCTTATACCCCCAAAGCAAAACATACGACTCACCAACATAACTCCTACATAATCTCCTCATCAATGCCTCAACCCTTCCCCCAATGCCACTAGAATGGGTGCGTATATAGGAAAAGAATCAATATAGCATTGAGGGCCACCTTCAAATGCACTAAGCATCTGCCTCTCGAGAGCAATTCTCAGACAAGCTCGCCCACTTCCGCTCCATTTTCTCGATCACATAACCAATTTATCCGTTCAATCCACCATCGACTGAGGACCTGAGGTAAATGAAAGTAAACAAATTGTAGCATCCTATATGCGTTTGAATGACAACTACACAACCTTTAATCTCTCCATTTCTCGTATGAACTCGGACAAAAGCTGACTTATCATTATTGATTCATTGCTCAGAAATCATCCCATACAACTTAAGCACAGTGGTCGCTCTCTTCGCAATACTTGCATCAACCGTCCCAAAATTGTAGTGTCTCAGCATACCAAAAGACTAGCATAGATACATTATCAGTCGTAAAGTTAACAACAAAGCCACCCTCTACTGCTTTAGAAACCGTTCTAGATAAGGCATCATCAATGGGAGCGAAAAGCAATGGGGCTAACGAAGAGCCCTGTCAAACCCTTCTCTAGGGTTTGGAAAAACTATGCACTTACCTCCCATTCACTAGTACAACATAAGAGGAGATAGCCACATTTTTATCCAATCCCCCTCCCCACCACATACCCAAAATGAACTGCAGTCAATGTGAGGCCTTTAGTCTTCTTTCATAACCACTATGCAATAATCTCAGAGGCCCTTATAATACCATTCATAATATGTTGATCCGATCAGTGCCATCTTTGTAGGATAAACAATGCTCGCCTTCGTAGAATCTCCCTCTTCTTGTCATCTGAGAAGACATGACAATGCTCGCTTTCCTGAACTGCACAAACATGTTACTTAGAGCTCAATGTTTCTCAAGCATTCGTGAGGTAGACCGCTCCACAACTTGTTCTTGACAATATAGTAGACATCTCACGAAAGCCATCCTCTTTAAACCAAGAGCGCGTAAAACAGAATAGATTGTTGGATGTTGATCATTCATGGATTCCCAACATAGTGAGGTATGATTCGAATGTGATCGAGGCATGTATACCGCATCTGCTAGTGGAAAACTCTCCAATTGCTCCGTAGGACCCAAAAAACATTCCAACTAAGATATAGATGAGTTGTTCCTTCATGTGTTCTTCGAGTTCATGGTTTTAGAAACCTCCACCAACCACTCCTCAACATCGGCTATGTTGTCATGCGAGCAATCCATTACAAACAAAGTGACATTGAAATCACCTCCTACAATTTGAGCTGGATCCGCAACCACAACCTCACCAATCGATGCTCACCGACATCTTGGCCACAACATGACCTCACGCGGGCCATAGACCGTGGAACTTAGCAAAAGATAATTTGACTATGGTTTTAAAAAGCATTACCTCAAGGAGAGGCACGACAATTTCTCCCTGAGGAGTACGCCCCAGGTGCTCTAGTTGAGGGGCATGCCTCAATTGGGTGAGGCAGAGCTAAGGCATGATGCGGCGAAAGCGAGATGTAAGCCTCAAGCGCGATGTTTTTTTACTTTTGGATTATTTTTGCACATGACCCTTTTTTGCCTAAAGCATTATATATTTTTATGTTGGTGTTTTTGTTTCCATGTTAAATCGTGTATATTTCTATATATATGTCCATACAAAGGGAAGAGATCACTTGAAACAAGCGAAAACTAATGATCTTGTATACATCATATTCAATTTATAGTGTATATGATTGTGTTGAATTGTAATATTTGTTTAGGTTTTTACCACTTGTGCCCCTATTAACTTCTACAATATCAATTATGCCCCTCTATTTTTGGAATATCATTTATACCCTTGACTTCTTACTCCGTTATCACTTGTGCCCTTTCGTTTGTTTGCTCATCAATGAGCTGAAATAAAACATGATTTATTCAAATCATGGTGTGGGTAAGAGGGGAATGGAATTATGAATCGCTATAAGGCTTCTTTGGAAAACTTATACTGGTTACTCAGACGACCAAGCCACATTTGTTCAAAAAAATTCTTTTCCGATCCATTCCCTTTGTATTTGAGATTTGTGCATATAACTTTGGAATCGATTTGAGAAGAATCACGTTTCTTTTCTTTTCTGGCATCGCATAGATCCTTCATCTCCAAACTTGAGATTGTGCATTATGAGCATCCTCTTCGAGAAACTTTGCATCAAGCTCTTCTAGTACTTGATTTGAAGGAGATTGACTGGAGATGATAAGCCGCATTTGGAAATTACTTGAAGACCTTCATTGGGAGGTCATATACAAAGAAACACAAGGAACATCCCGTCGAATTGCCGATTTCGATTTTTGTGGTACTGATTATGTTAAGATCAAGAATCATAGCTTGATATTGAGGTGATGCAATTTGATGTTTTACTGGAAGTAGTACCTAATTGAGTGAATCAAATATGTAGAAGGTAGTTGGTCTTTGCTGATGAGTAATTTCTTCTTGCATAGATTTATAAAATAGGAATTAGAATTTTATTTCTCATATGAGATCTGGTTCTAATGGAATCGAGAGGAACACTTTCTTTGCAGATGCGCTTAATCGAAGGAGCAGGGCCTCCACAAACCTCTGTTTCGACCCTCAGTTCCTCGCCTCCCCATGATCGGGGAGCCGAGCCGTGCCTATATGCTCCTATCCCACATCTTGTCGATTGGCAACCAACAACGGAGAGCACAACTGGAGAACACCCCATCTTGTACGTAGATCTGAGGGAAATCATCACCTTAATCCATCTCTGCGATGTCGCTTACCAGTGCCACCACTGGAGGGCGAACCGAGGAGAGGCGATTCTCTTCCTCATTCTGCTGCCTGTTGGTGATATGAATGAACATCACCACATCATTGAGCACACCACACACCACTATAGATCGAGCAACACCACATCCATGAGTTTTTGCATGAGATAAAGACATCCAATTCGAAAAACACGGCATGGAGTACTCGGAGAGCGAAGACCAGTGTCGAAGTTGACTTATCGGAGCTCGAAGTTGCATGCATACGTTATCATCATTGTCTGAGAACTGTACCACATGATGTCGATTCATTTGGGGAAAGTTGTCTTCTTTCTCTAGATTTGGTTATGACCATCCATATTAGTTGAATTACATTGTTCTCTAGTTGTCTAATTATATCACCATCCCTGGCGCAACCCTCCCACCTTCTCTACCCCGCCCCTAAGCCCCTTCCTCCTCTAGCTCTCCCAATTTGTAGTCCATTTGCTCGGAATGATTCCCATCAGAGTATTTTATTCGCCTCATCTTCAATCAATCACGAATCCAAACTCCATTAAACCCAATCTCTGATTCGAACTACACATTAGCATCCAATCCCCAAATAACGATTAACTCCCCGCCTTCTCCAATCCCTTCCACCGCCCAACACCTCTCTAAAAAGTTCTTCGATCATGTGGTGCAGATTAGACCATATCTTGATTGAACAGCATTCGTGCACATCTCTACTGGGGATGGTTGATGGGGCGGGGGGCAGAGGAGGTAAGGTGAGGAGGGGTCTGGAGGGCAATGGTAAATCTACCCTAACTATCCTAGTTATTCAATCTAATGACCTTTGTGTCCTAATAGTTTGGTGGGCGGAGGAGACTGGGTGAGGAAGGAACTGGAGTGCTGGAATAAATCTACCCTAACTACCCTAGCTATTCAATCTAATGACCCTTGTGTCCCAAAAGTTAATATCCATTTGGGATTCATATGGATGCCAACTAAGGGGTACAAGTGATAAAAACACAAGAAGTCAGGGGTATAATTGATATTTTAAAATGGAGCATAACTAATGTTATTTAAGTTAAGGACACTATTGATAAAAGCCTAAATGTTTTATAGTTGCAAGTTTGCAATTGATGTTATTTGGTTGCATGAGTTGTAAATCTCAAAACAACTATGACATATCACATGTATGAAAAAGCAAAGTTCAAAGAAATACGTGGAGTAAAATAAATATTGTGTTTGTTGTGAATAGCGGCTGCAATCATGCACAAACACAATCAACAAAGCATCAAGACGCATGTCTTGTTGCGGTATAATACGGCAGACGGGGATACATACAGTAGTTCTCTAACTAGGTCAAGCAAGACATATGGTTAGGATTAAGGCATATCGACATGTTTAATTTTAAATAGTTAGAATTATGATTTTGTTGTACTTTTAGTATTATATGTGAACTTTGTTTAACACTCATATAAAATCATGGAAGTTGGAGTTGGAACTTAATATTATGCAAATTAATGCATAATATTAGTTGTTTTGAACTTCAAGGTTTTCATCGCTTATAGGCTGTATCTTTTACTAGTGTGAAATTAGTTTTGAATTTTTTGTGGTGAAACATAATATTGTCATATGCCTTTTTAATGTATTTTGCTATATTTTTTTATTTTTCTTTATAAAAAGTTCAGGCTTACGCCTCGACCACCTTGGGGCTTCCGCTTTGTCTCACATTTTCGAAAATGCCTCGGACCTCCTCAAGCTATTTTGAACCATGATTAGAACATGGCCTCAAATTTCAGCGAAATTCGGTCAAATTTCTGTCGAATATCGATATCCAGTCGAAATCGAAATTCGACCGAAATGATCGAAATATGGGGGTCCTAAAAGATGACCGAAATGACCGAAATTTCGTCCGAAATTCCATCGAAATTCTGTTTTGGTCAATACCGAAATGGTGACCGAAACCGACATTTAGGGCCTTGGATTAGAATAGACATGACTCGTATACTACGAATAGAGTTCGCCAACTCCATCACATCTCCACTGTTCCTAACAACCATGTCTCTCGAGACACCAATTGTTGGCACCACCATGAAATCAGAGACCCGAGACTGGCCACCTCCCTCCAAAAACCTGTCCATTCCTTCATTTTCGTCTCTTGTAAAACACACCACATCTACTCTCCAAGACTAGAGGATGAACGAGATTTGTGGGAGGACGAGCTGGGGGAAAGAAGTGGGTATCTGGTTGAGATTCTTCTCGAGGATAATGAGGTGGTTTGGAGACAACGATCACGATAACAGTAGGTGCGAGAGGATGATGCAAACACAAGTTTTTTCGATGCCATGGCTAGTGGAAGGAGAGAGGAATTTCATCCACTTGATCGAGGTTGGTGGTGAGGTGGTGGAGGGAGATCGTGAGGTGCGGCGGTGCTGCAGGCACATTTCCTGGCCTTTGGGAGAAGGGACTCATGTGCCGGATGGGGATGGCAGGGGAGGGGAATGACATGGGTTTCTGGCGATGAGGCAGACTTGTTGATCAGAGAATTTGTTGAGGCTGAGACAAAGTGGGCATTTTTTAGTTGAATGCGGAAGGGGCACCGGGCCCGGTTGGTTTCCCAGTGGGCTTTTTTCAGGGAATTTTGGGTGTTGGTGAAGCATAATATGATGGGGGTGCTGATGGAGTTCCAAGAAGGCAATCGGGGTTTTGAGAGGCTTAACAAGAGCTTCTTTTCTTGCTGCTGAACGACGTGCCGATCACGGTGGGGGATTATAAACTGATTGCTTTATCTAATGCTTTATATCTAATCATTTCGAAGATCCTCGCGAATTGCTTGAGGGGGTTGCTTGATTGGATAATTCATCAGAGCAGACGACGTTTATACCGGGGATGCAGATGGCAGATGGTTTAGTGATGGCTTCAGAGATGGTGACAGACTGGAAGAGGAGCAAGGTAAATTGCATGCGTTGGATGGTTGACTTTTCCAAAGCATACGATTGTGTGGATTGGACGTTCCTTTGGGCCTGGGTTTTTGTATTTGTGGATTGCATGGATCAAGCGATGCGTGACGACCATCTCGCATGCGGTGCTGGTCAACGACATATTGGAAGGACATTTTTTGCAACCTTAGAGGGGGATCATGCAAGGCTATCCTTTGGCGTCGCTCTTGTTCATTATTGTTGGGGACACTTTGGCTGTTATGATGAGGTTGAAAGGATCTGGGGGCTGATGTCTGGACTATAAGAGGGAGGACATATCAATTCAGCTTCTGCAATATGCCGATGACACTGATCTATTCATGGGGGTTGAGGAGGACAAGATTAGATGAGCGTCATGTATTATGGCTTTTTTTGGGGGCTATCGAGTTTTTGGGTAGATCGAGGTAAGTCTGTGGTGGTTCTTTTTGGGCTTTCAGAGCAGGAGGTGCAGAACGTATCGGTGGCGGTGGGGTGCCCAATGGCCAGGTTGTCGATCACATATTTGGGTTTGCTATTGGTAGCGGGGAGACACAAGAATAGGGACTAGTGGGTGTTACTGGAGAGGTTGGGAGGGATGCTGACATGGTGGAAGGTGAGGATACTATCAAGGGGAGGGAAATTGATTCTCCCGAAGCACATTCTTTCGGCCATCCCTATTTTCTTTTGCTCTATGAGGATGTTGCTTGCTGGGATATGATGGAGGATGGAAGCTTTGATGAGGAAGTTTTTTGGTCGGACGAGAGGCAATCCAAGAGGGGCATGCATCTGATTGATTGGAGTAGGGTAACCTCGTCGAAGAATAAGGGTGGTTTGGGTGTACTGTGAATAGGGGAGATGAATAAGGCATTCATAGCCAAATGGGTGATGTGTCTTTGGAGCAATTAGGAGGACTTGGTCTGCAGACTACTGAGGAAGAACTACGAGATCTCGATGTCGATGGAGGTTGTCACATGACATCTTCCGTCATCTTTGTGGAGAGGCATTACACAGGTGATTCCTGACAATTATGTTGAGGCCCCTTCTTGAGAATGGAACATGATTTCGTTTTTGGCAGGACGACTGGACAAGAAATGGGGTGTTGGGGGAGCAATACCCTAGGCTCATGCCGTTGGCGGCGAACAAGGAGGAGTTGGTGCAGCTGGCGCGAGACATGGGCTCTTGGTCTCCAATTTTTCCCTCGGATCTTTCGGAGCAATGGGTTGAGGAGTTCATGGCTTTACATTTGGAGCTGGAGTAGCACGAGGGACCGTTGGGGGGGGGAAGATCACTTTATGTGGGAGATGACAAAATTTCGGTCAAGAAGGCATACTGGTATTTTGTGTGTGTGGGGGGGCGGGGGTCAATGAGGAGATGGCCGCAGACTTGCGTATTATTTGGAGAAGCAACCTTCCGATCTGAATCAAGATTTTTCTATGGTTATTTAGACTGGAAAAGATCCTCTCCAAAGGCATATGGGGCAATTGATGGGGGTGGAGGATGTCACATGCGATAGGTATGGGGATGCGGCGGAAGCTTTGGAACATCTGTTCTTCTCCTGCTCGTCTTCGGCTCAGGTTTGGTGTAGGACGAGCGTACCTTGGCTTGTCGGACAAAACATTTTGTGATTTTGGAGAGATATGAGATCTGTGACATGATGACAACACCTTTTGCGTTGGTTTGGGGAATTTGGTGCGCCAGAAATGATGTCATTTTCGGGAGTGGGGGCATACTTTTTATTCTGAGAATGTGGTGAAACATTGTTGAGCATTATGTAAAGCTTTGACCATATAACTTTTGTAGTTTTTATAGTTATTTAAATATATATACTGTTCTGAGGTGGGTGGGTCCCAGAATGGGACACCACCCTCATTTATAAAAAATGATCGAACTGTGCTGGTGGGAAAAAAGCGAAAGGACTTATTTGCAATTTTGAAGAGTTAGATGATCAAAACAAGGATGTC
This sequence comes from Ottelia alismoides, assembly GCA_037367405.1. Classification (NCBI taxonomy): domain Eukaryota; kingdom Viridiplantae; phylum Streptophyta; class Magnoliopsida; order Alismatales; family Hydrocharitaceae; genus Ottelia; species Ottelia alismoides. Next base: position 109,914 of record JAZKJV010003986.1, read on the forward strand.
CGAGGAAGTTAGATGCTGTCTCAAATGTTGTGGTAGCATGTTTGAAATATGAAGATCGTATCAGTTTCTCTTGGTAGCCCCACCCGATCTCCAGTCTGTGACAAGTATACACATAATAAAAGCAGAAACATGTGAAAACAACCTGACAATTTATATTTTTGGTAATATTGTTAACATGTAAGATGCTTAAAGGAAAATCAAGGACTATAAAAATTAAAAGATAATGAAGGCTAAGGTGGGTAAAGAGTGGTCTCTCCCTTGGTCTGTAGTGGGTTAGTACCGTCCACCACTGAGTTTAAACTTCTGTCCCTCTGGATGGATTGAAACCTGGATAACTGCTAAGCATCTCCACACAAATTATATAATGCACCATTGCCAACTAAGTAGCCAGTCTCATCGTCACTAGTTCTTGATATCTTGGGGGCAACATGATTGTCAATACAGATAATGTAAAGGAGGATGCATCTCCAAATGATGCCAAAGGGAGTTGATTGATTAAGCATTCAAATCATCATAATTTATATGAGATGCATGCGTCCCGAGTAGACCATGTAATTGTAGTCTGATTAGTGGAATTTGGATGTCTGTTATTTTGCCATCAAGTACTGTGCCTATTATTCTGGGTGCGGTGTGTAGAGGAACCTCGACCCGTAGATCTGGAACCATACTCTCTGTGTATACGTCTATGACTATTACACGAACTTGTGAAATGACCATGGTTTTAGTGTTGTTTGTTTGAGAAGTAGTCAGTAAAACATACATCAGATTGTCTACTACATGCCTCCATAATTGGTACTTCAGGTTGTGCCAACGTTTTCCTAAATGCAGTCTCTTGTATAGGGTCAAGGCCACCGATAAAATGCCTAGCCATGGTTTGCCCAAAACAAGATCAGAATGCTACGAGGACTAACCAAGGTGCATTTGTGCTACGTTTTAAAGGCTCCACTCACAATGGGGTCTTAGCATAATAATGGTTGCCACTTTGTTTCAAGTGTTCAATCAAGATCATGGATGTATTCCTAGTCACTGAATACAGTATGTAAGAGTTCGCTTCTCTTTGGTAGTGGACGGCTCAACAATTTGTTGGCAATATGAGGATCAAGAGTAGACTAGATCCACGATTTCTTAAGTGCATTGTTGCTTTTCATGGATGAATATTGTCTTTTGTGGGTCCTCCTGCTCCTTGTATGCTTCGACTAAGCAATGATGTTTTGCACTGCTTCTCACTTAATTTGGCAATCGGTGTGTGAAAGGGATTTTCATCTTTGCTTGTAACTTGATATCCACATAAGAAGTGGAAGTAGGGGCATAGTTGGGCAAACTCTTAAGGACTCCCCTTATTTAGTAGAGTAACGCTCTATAAGGGTGACCATTGTTTAATGCGAGTGATGTCAAGTTGAATTTGCAAGATCTTGGACAGTTGGATGTATTCACATTCAATGAATGTGCCGTATGGAGAGGGTTTCACTACTCTTAGGCTCTTAGGCAGTGTGGTGGTGAATTAATCACATTGGCAATCTGAGGAAGAAGAGAAAATTAGGTTCAACATCACAATCAAGCTTGCAAAAAACAACCGGCTAGGGGATTAGTTAGGTTGGTAGGGTGATAGACTGAGTAGTTATTAGTCGGTCATGCAACTGACGTCATTTTCAAGACACTAATGTTTTTTTCTGGATTTTTTAAAGTATATGAAATTTAAGATTATTAAATTTCTTTTTATACTTGTATGATCAATGAGATTTATAGTTACATGATTAAACGACTGACGGAGTAGTTATTAGTCGGTCACGCCGGTGCTGTTAGTCAACCGACGTCATTTCCAAGATACTAATGTTTTTGTTTTTGGATTTTTTAAAAGTATATTAAATTTAAGATTCTTAAATTTATTTTTATACTTGTAAGACCAATGAGATTTATAGTTACATGATTAAATGTATACTTTAAAATGTCATTATAATCTTAAACTATGGATTAAATGCTGGTGATTTTCTGTTGCGCCTATTTTCTGCAGCATCCATAGATTATGATTTTTGATTACATAGATTAATGATCGAACATTAAATAGATTATGATCTTTGATTACATAGATTAGTGATCGAACATTAAAGTTCACCGCAATGCACAACATCATCTATATATTAAGATTGATGCTTCTATAGGTTAATAACATCCATTGTGGTGAACATGTCCTATAGTTTTAAACGTAAAATGTCCTAATCTTTGTAAGCATACTTTCTTAGTGGTTACTTCATTAACGAATATAGACCCTAATCATTGGGGTATTACAGATGACACATTATATTATAGTTGACTCATTTTGTAAACCTAACCTTAGGACTCCGCCTATATAAGGAGCTATATGAGCCTCTTTCTTTTCAACGAATATTTGTTCTAAACTTCATATCATACTTGTTATCCCCTCCCACCTATCCACTGCCACCCTTTTCTCATCTCCGGGTCACCGTTGCCATACTCTCCATTAATACCACTACCATTGCCAATTCTCCATCATCACGGACCCTCCATCGCCACCAAATTCTCCAATCGCATACACCCTCCCTTACCGCCAATCCTCCCTTGTACCCATTGTCGAAACCCTTGCATCATCCGCACTCCATCGCCCGCCTCCCACCATCGCCACCCCGACGACCCGAACCCTATCACCGCAGAACCTCATCGCCCCAACTCCCAACTTTGTCTTCACCATACCGTTATTGCAGAACCGCCACCCATCTCCCCTACCTCTCGATGCCCAATTTCCTGAACCCATCACCACAAGACCCTCGCTAACCCATCGTGAACTCCCCAACATCCTTTCATCGCACAACCCCATCACCCAATCCTCTCTGCCACAGAACGCCCGTGCAGTAGAACCTCCATCGCTAACCCTAAAAACCCATTATCACCAACCCCTCATCACCAAGCCCCCCTCTCGTCACCGTGCCTCTATTCTCCATCATTGCCAGGCCGCAACACCCTTTTTTGGTTCACTACTAGGCTGGCGACAGGATGCCAACCTTGTACGCTACCCTCCGAGACACCATCCAAGGATCTAAGGTCACCAACTTGCCCTAGCACAACACCCAACACTCCATGCATGCCATGGTTCGCTACCAAATAAATTTTCCATCACAACCATCTAACCTCTCATCGGTAAGCTGTGTCTAGATCTTTATATTTCTCTATAGCAGGCCTGATATCCTAGTCAACGATGTTGATCAGAAGTGGCATCTTATGGATTCGAGGAAAGGAACACCTACTTACCCTCGTTCGGCTCAATACTTAAGTTGGACGAGACAAATTATCCTAAGTAGTATCACATGTTCCTATTGATCGTACGATGATACAACAAGGAACATATTCTGTTGGAGTCTGAAACTACTGTCAAAATTGGAAGGCATACCACATGGACAAAAGATGATTGGATGATTGGTTCCTGGATCTTGGTGAGCGTTATGGACAAGATTACATACGAGCTTGTTTACTACACCACAACTCACAACATGTGTTCTATTAGAGCACCATTTGGACATGAGAATAACTCTAGCAAGATTTACCCAACATATTTCAACATTATGATTTTTTTTGAGAAAAAAGGTGGTATCCCAAGATGGGATCTACTGCCAAACTTCATTATAAAAACATTAGATTACATCATCAACATTATGATGAATATGAAGCAAGCTAGTTGTTCCATTGCCGATTACTTTTCTATCTTAAAATCCTTATTTGTGCGATGCAATGCTTGCATTCTAGGATGCACATGCCTTGCACGGAGGCAACACTATCGATACATGACTATCTTGGTATTTCTGACCATGGCCTCAAATTTCAGTGAAATTCGATCGAATTTCTGTCGAATATCAATATCCTGTCGAAATCGAAATTCGACCGAAATGACCGAAATATGAGAGCCCTAGTACAAAAAATGATCGAAATGGCCGAAATTTTGATCGAAATTCCACCGAAATTCTGTTTCGGTCGTCACCGAAATGGTGACCGAAACCGACATTTAGGGCCTTGTTTCTGATTGGACCTTTTTCGGCTAAGTTGCAACCCGCGACCAGATGATCAGTGAAGCTGTCTTCCCTATTATTGAGGAGGGTTATAGTATCTTGTGCCGCCTTGCTATACTTGTCACCAGGTTGAGGTACAATCTAGTGAACTTGTTGGCGCAAGTTCGAATACGCAGAAGTCGTATGCTACAAAAAAATGGTTATTATGATCCTACTGTTCAGACTGTTAATAGCTAGGGTAATGACCCTCCATAGCGGAAGGCCCTAGATAGGGATTTGAAGATTTGATGCACCACTTGAACTCATTCCATCCGTGATACAATGCACTTGCATCTAAGTGATCCTTCAGAGACTGAAACTGTTGCTCGTGCATGTATTTTTGTTGCCTTCATAGATAACTTTGCAAAAATAGAGTGGTTGATTGATACAATCGCACACCTATACGGAGAACATTTCCTACTACATCAGATGCACCAAGTATCCCCTACACGGTTTGTAGAGGTTGCAGATGGTAAATTTTCCCCCATAAAGGAAAAAGGAGATGTACACCTCGCTCCTAACGTCTAGCTTAATAATGTTCTTTTTTCTCGGTGTTTCCCATTATCATTTTTTGTCAGTCAGATTCGCACGGAGCTCGACTGACTATTTGATGTAGTTTTTTGGGTTTTTTTGGACATACTTGTGCCTAACATCTTGTTTACTCATCTGGGACTGCTTCTTACTCTGAGACTCCTTTTTCGCATCTTTTGGTGCTCTCTAGCACTAACGTTTGGATCATCCTTCTCTTTCGAGGCTTTGTCAGGTTCTTGTCCATCTCTCTCCTGTTGTCAGCCTAGAGTGTGAGGTTTGCCAATTGGGGAAGTAATTAGGGACAATGTTTGGAAAGTCGGCTCAGGCGGCCGCATATGCGACCCCATATGCGGACACCGACCCTATAGCACACCACATATTACATATGTGATGGTTATGCGGTTTGGGTGCATATTCGATCTGAGTAATCTGCATATGCAGCCACATATGTAATAGAATTTGTTGAGGTGTTGTAGCCTCTAACACAACCATACCCGACCCGATAACCTCAGCCATATCCACTCTCCCCCACTCAATGCTTTGAAGCCCCATCAGATGCCTTAGCCCACCCTCTTCGCTACGAAGCCATGCTCCAATAGGTGCTCCTCCTACTCCGCCTTCGTTGTGCGTCACCAGTCGGTGCTCCTCTACCTCTGGTGTGTTCTGCCACCTGGTACTCCGCCTCCGGTGTACTCCGCCAACAAGGGCTCCGCAACCTCTGCCTTGGGTGTGCTCCTCCGCCAACAAGTAGGATTTTTCACAGAAAAACAGTGCTGCATGGTAAAAATCTATGGATATTATAAAATAATTTAATACAATTCGAGTACTTTTTGAACCCTGGCTGGACTTTGGTTTAATATGCGATTGATGTACTTTCTGGTGGGAGTATTGATCTGATTCCAACTATATTGATCTGATTTCAACCAAGTTTTTTGCATTTACTGATGTTGTTTTTTATTTTCTAGGATCATCACTTCAACTTCTACTTGTTATTTATTTTCTGGGAGCATTACCTCACCTCAGATTTTACCCGCCCTCCAGTTTAGTGCTTATGTTTATCCTCTTTAGGAAATTCAGACCCGCACTAATGATGCACTATAGTGTAAGAGCATCTAAAAGACTAGAACAATTTTCGATTCTCCATTTAGTGCTGAATCAAGTGGTTATGGTCCTTTTTTTCCAATTTTATTGGGTTTAAACAAATCACAAAAAATCTGCAAGAATTTATCCACCGTTACTTTTAATTTGCCATTTTCCATATTGAATTCGTGACCGTTATGCTTCGAGAAGTTTGTGCTTGATTATTGTAAGTGTTCGTCACCACCGAACCTCTTTTATTGAATAAATATATTCTAATTATTTTTATAATAAAATAATAGAAACTGCATAATCCATATATACTTCTGCTTTCCTGCATGCTCGCTTTAGACCGCCTAGTTGAACGAATATCGCATATCGACTTTCTGAACCTTGCTCAGGGATGAGCATCGGGCCTGGTCGGGCCCACTTCGGCCCAACCTGAGCATGCTTAAGGCGTCAGGCTCGTAGATCGTGCCTTTCCCCAAATAAATATGGAAAAACCAATTCAAGCCCATGCCTGTCTCGATATTGCTTGGGCCTAGCTTGGATCGGGATAGCCCGGTTGAAAACTGATTGGTCCTTGTTACATGCCCTTGATAAAACCTGTCTCGATAAGCCCTGCCTTCATGCCCTTGAAATATAAAGCCTAAATAAAAAATATCTCTTCTTCTTCCACACTCATTTTTTTTTTCAAAATTTTATCTTGCAGCCAAAGAAGAGGAGGAAGAACCAGGATCGACATGGACACTTCCAAGCTCCAACACCTACAACAAGTCTACGCCAAAGATCCTAAAACTAAATTTGAAACAGAGCTGTTGACGTGTAGATAGACCTAACATAGAGTTCCCTCCTTGCCACATCTTCTCTGCATACATCTCTATGGGCAAACTAAAAAGGTACCAAGAACCCGTAAATCGAAGGTCTGAATTGAAGTTCCATATTAAAAAACTTGGACAAAATCACAACTTCTTTGATATCTTGAGGGTGCCGAAGTAAGCATAGGGCACCTTCATGGTGGAGCTGTTCGTTTGCTCCTCTTCATGGCAGACTTCTTGAGGTGGTGGTAGATGTAGATGGGCTCGACCTGGTTGGTAGAGGGAGGAGGGAGGGAGGGTGAGAGGGGGCATCGGCGTCGTGCCACCAGTTGTTGGGAGAGGGCAGGGGAAGGTAGGTAGGGGGCGGAGTAGGTGGAGGAACTACGAAGTGAGGGAGCAAGGCAGGGGGCTTATGGGCTGCTGGGAGATCGGCGATCTATAGGGGGGGGGAGACAGTGGACGGAAATGGTGTGTGGAGAGAACTTGGAAACAAGCGGGGAGCGTTGGCGATCAATTGGTTGCTGGTAGGGGGTTTGGTGCCTGTCGGGTTGTTTAGGATAGGAGTGGGGGGGGGGGGGGGTAGGGCGATGCACCCTAATTTAATTTGCAATTGGGCTTGGCCTCCTTCAGACTGGTGGGCAGGGTTCCCTCGTATTGGTAGACGGATTGGCCCTCAAGCTTTGGGTTTAAGCCCATCGGAGCCCAAAGCGTGGCCCCCATATTAAAATTGTCTAGAAATAGGGCCTATGCTTGCCCATTGGAAGGTCGGGCTCGGTCCTTTGCCATGCTTCATCAATTCGGGTTGGGCTAGGCTGTGTCACCCCTTCTTAATGCTCATCCGTAGAAGCACTACATGAGTTACTTTCCTTCATCTGGTACCATCCATTTCACTTGCCTTTTTGAGCTTCTCCATTTTGTTGTGTGGGGATCCAATTGAAAATCCTGGTCGTTGAAAATCCTGGTCGTCTGGGAGACATATTATTTGGTTCTTATAAATGATTTTTCTCACGTGTCATAGATCTTCTTACTGAAAAATAACCTTGATGTTTTTCATATTATTCGATTTATAAATGAAAAAAAGAATAGATTTGGTACCACTATTAAAGCACTTGATAATGCTACAAAATTTCTTTCTCTTGACATTTAGGGCTCGTTTGGTAACCGGGTTACCCTGGGGTAACCCGGTTTACCCCCCTCTTTTCATGGAATGAAATTTTATTACAAATCATAGCGACATCACATCACATTCTTAATTCCAATCCCCTCCAACTCTCATAATCATCCCAAACAGCTACTATTCCAATCAGGTTACTCCAACCCAACCCAACCCACCCCAACCCAGCAACCAAACAGACCCTTAGTATTTTTTTTCATCACATGGGATCTTACATCAGATCACATATGCCATATACCCCAACATAATGGAGTGGTTGAACACAAGCATCAACATATCCTTGAGGACCTTGACATTGCATGTATCCTGCTTGTTGATTATCGTGTTCCATATACATATTAGCACTGTTGTAAAAGTCGGCTTGACTATTTGAGTCGGGGGGGGTAGTCGACTCGGCTCGCCCTACACTCGGCCATTAGTCGATCAACATGACTAATCAAGCTGATTACTCGGTCGACTTTTACATAGATTTTTTTTTGATTTTTTTAACAAACTTATTCTAATATGCTTAATGTTATATTTAAAGTCCTTTACTTCTTTGTTTCATTATGATAGTATAGAAAATGTACAAATTTATGTAATTATATTATAATATATATTTAAAAAATGATTTATATATTTAAAATAATAAAAAATTCAAAAGCAACTAATGGTTGAGTAAATCCGATTAGTCACTCGACTACCAATTAATCCTTAGTCTGTGACCCCGACGACCATGTACTAATTACCGTTTCCTGCGACCTTTCTTGATATATAAATGCTACAGCTTGATGGGGAATGCTGAGTGCTCAATTGTGAACTCTAATTTTTATGGGTATGTCAGACGACTCACTATATCAGAGTCGACTATTTGTGTAATCTTAACCCCAAGACTCCATTTATATACGTAGCTCTAGATCCCTCTTTCTTTTCAACGGATATTCATTCTGAACTTCAACTTCAACATTTCAGTTTTTATACATTGAAAATGTCATAATATGCAGATTCTTAAAAAATACTCGTAAAATGTCCTAAATCAAAGATGCGTAAATGCCATTTAATCATCATTAAAATGTATAGTATTGGGTACGCCCCATCTATTTTAAATATATATGAGTATATATATAGGGAGAGGAAAGGGAGTCTACTTCATGAGGTAGGTAACCTTACCTACTTCATTCCTATTTTGGCCCATTTTTTTATTTTTTTGGGAAAATACCACCATGGATTTTCATCACTTTATCCCCCTAATATGTCATTCCAATTTCGTCTGAAACAGAGGCTTCTACGCTGTCCATCTAGAGCATGTAATTTTAACGGTCTTAGAATTGTTGTAATCGACCTGTTCTGGATGGAGGGCCTAGGAGTATCTGTTTTTGACGAAATTGGAATGATAGATTAGAGGAATATAGTTATGATAAACCATGGGGTATTTTTCAAAAAAATAAAAAAATTTCCAAAAATGAGCATGAAGTAGGTAAGGTTACCTATTTCATGAAGTAGGCTCCCTTTCCTCATATATATATATCGATATATATATATAAATGTAATATATATATATATATATATATAAATATATATATAACATAATTGAAAAAAATAAAGTCGACTAAAGTCCGTCTAAATTCAATTAGTCGCCCGGATGCAATTGTTTAACAATCGACTGAACTTATATATGGAAAGGGAGCCTAAATAATAGAGTCTTAATCCTCTTTATATATGGAAAGGGTGGCAAACTATCACAAGGACACTAAATAATAATGAGAATACAATTGCTAGCTCATTGTCAAAGAATACGAGAACTGATAAACAGTGGGAGACAACAAAAAGGAGAATGATTAGTGGCGGATGGCGTCTAACCTAATGGAATGCTCTGGTAAAGAGTACCTATCAACATGTGGTGGTTGCTTCTGATTTCGACTATTCAGCGTGATTCCCTATATGTGCTTTTTCTAGCCACACTTTCTTGTGCTTGTAGCTGATTCTTTCCATTTCTTCAAGCTTGAGGTTTTCTACACGTGTGTTGGGTGGTGTCGGGGTGGACTGTGTGTGTGTGTTGGGTGGGTGGTGGTTGCGCACGTACATATGTGTGAATTTTGTAGTTTTTTGTTTTATTAACCATTTGCTTGTTCGTGTCTCCTATTGGCAAATTAGGACTTAAAGTACTGGTTGGGATCCTTCTGCTACTCCCCACCTTTTTCTTGCATGCCTGAAGATGTACTTGTTGGGAGTGGTTGCTATTTCTCTTTTGTAACAAATTGAAGTTATCTTGCTCTTCTTGAGTTATGTATTGTATTAAGATGTTTGTTTTTGAGTTAGGTCCGGCCGTGGTTATGCATTTAGTATTAGGGTTTGAGTTAAGTCTTATCTTGTACTATACTTTTTCAAGTGTGATTTTATGCTTGAGAAGAATGAATGACGAAATCAATACCTTCCAGTTTTTTTCTCTTGGAGAATTGGGGTGGTTCTGTGCCATATCAAATTAATAAAATAATATTTATGTGCCCGTACCATATATTATGTTACAAGTTACCAAAACTTTACATGGCAACGCCTCCTTGCATAATTTGTTGGACTATAGGGGAGAAATGATTCCTAGAAAAGTAGAGATGGTTATTAAAAAGTAATTTTTAACATTCCACTGGATTGCTTTCTGAGCAGTTCTTTTCCATTTAACAGGGAAAACAGAAGCGTAATAATCGAAAAGGGAAAGAAAGAAGTTTGACTTCTAAGCCTAATCATATTGCTACAGACTTGATCCTGCTTAGAAACCCATATGATGAAAAAACATTGGAGGATTTTGCTGAAAAATCTGAAGATGCTGCATCAGAAAAGATTGAAATACATGATGATGTGACTGATGCCTCTGATACGGGAGCTGAGGTTACTGATGCTGTAGAACCTTGTTTAGATCTCAGGATTTGGGATACTGATGTTTCTGAAGTTCTTCCTGTGGTCGAAGCAAGTAACACCGATATACAAAATGGCCAATCAGAAAAGAAGTGCAGGTCAGCCATTGATGACAGCTCATCTACTTGCTCCACAGAGTCCGCCCCATCTGTTGTAATGCCTATGGCAAACGTGGGTTCGTCACCAGATAACAAAGACCTCGTCTTTTCTAGTAGGTAATATATAGGCACATTTGAATTATTTCCTACAGCTTCTTTGCTTGTTATCACATTCTTCTCTCTTTGCAGGGGAAGAAATCGTCGTAAAAAGGTGGCGCACCATCAAACTAGCCATAACAGTCAAAATCCAGTTAAAATGTCATCTGATGCTGCTCCTGATTCTGGAGATTTACAAGAGGCAGCAAACCACAGTAGGACAAGCACTCGTGAAACTGATGTTTTTCTGTTAAATGACCAGGTGCATTTATCTGAACATGATCTTACAAGTTATAGATGTAGTCTGGCTGCAATTATTGTTCACATTAATTTACCATCTTATTGATTAAGATCTCAGTTTCAGGGATCATTTCGAACTTCCAAGGAGATAACGCATAGAATTTTTCTTTAATATGGGTGCTTTCTTGTCTTCTAATCATTAAAGGATTTTCAATTTGCCTTTTTTTCTAGGTTATAATATAATGTGATGGTTGTGCTTGCTTCTTTTTTATGTTGCTATATTTTACGATCATTCTACATTTTCTTATTTATAATTCCCTCTGGAGAACGGTGCATATACAAACACAGACTATTTCCAACTGCATTATGTTGTGGATTTGTGATGCCAGTTTCTTGCCTCTAAGTTGCAACCAATGCATTTGAATGATATCAGCACATTGTTGCATTCACTTTACAACCACTAAAGCAGATTGCTTGGTCCTCTTATTATTCTAGTTATATAAACGCAGGATAGGGGATTCTCATAATTTACTATGCAGACTGGGGTTCCATCTAGCATTTTCTTTTTTTGAGGGTTATTGTTTTCTACCACCTTTGCTTCCTAGAATGGAATTATGGCATTATTTCATATTTTTCCAGTAGTGGGTTGAGAAGTTCATTTTTATTGGACTATGAAATAAAGAAGGTGGAATCAAATAATAAATTTGATACGTGGAACCTTACTCTCTAAGGAACTAGATGAAACTACGAGGGAAAGAATTCAAATTTTTATTTTATTTTCTCAATGGCTACAATGGATGCCAAGCTCTTTTATGGCCTCTTCAAAACATCAAAGTCTCACCAATGAGCAATGTGGGATTAAACTAATAGTAATGTAGTTGGTCATGGAGAGACCAAATTAGCCATCTGAATCATTCTCTAACACTCTTCCTTGCACTGGAGCTGAAAAAAGCTCCAAAGGCTGACTTTTTGAAATCGAAAATGTTGGAAAAAACGAAAGAAGTTGGAATCAAATAATAAATTTGATACGTGGAACCTTACTCCCTAAGGAACTAGATGAAATTATGAGAGAAAGAATTCAAATTTTTATTTTATTTTCTCAATGGCTACAATGGATGCCAAGTTCTTTATATGGCCTTAGCCATCTGAATCATTCTCTATCACTCTTCCTTGCACTGGAGCTGAAAAAGCTGACTTTTTGAAATTGAAAATGTCGGGAAAAACGAAAGAGATGTTTATTCCTTGAGCCCTAGGCTTTCTTACATAGGGAGAGACCTATGAGCAAATTACATAGAGTAGACAGAACATGAAAATATATAAAAGGTACAGAAATATAAAATATATCTCGACAGTCCCTTTCAAGATGGAGCATAGATATCTATCATGCTCAGCTTGGATGAACACTTCTGGAAGGGTCCTCTAAGTAAAACTTTGGTGATGATGTTTGCTGTCTGGTCCTCTGAGCTGACATGAGATGTAGAGATGAAGCCCTTCTTAATCATGTCACGTATAAGATGACAATCAACCTCAATGTGCTGTCTGCTCATGAAATGCATGATTATTAGCAATGAATAGGGCAGCCTGATTGTCGCATTCCAACGACATTGGAAGAGGAACATTTATATGTAAATCTGTTAGGACTGCTTGAACCCACATCATTTCTGCGCATGTTTGTGCCATAAATCTATACTCAGATTCAACTCTAGATCTAGCAACAACAATTTGCTTCTTACTTTTCCATGAGACGAGAGAATCTCCAACAAATATAGCAAACTCTGATGTGGATTTCCTGTCCTTGAGACATCCTGCATAGTCTGCATCTGCACATGCTGAGATAGTCATATAATCACCTCTTTTAAATAACAATCTTACACCTGGAGATGATTTGAGATACCTTAGTATCATCTGTATAGAACCATATGAACTTGACGAGATTGTTCAATGAATTGGCTCACCTGATTGACTGCAAATGAGATATCGGGTCTAGTAATGGTAACATAAAGAAGCTTTCCTACCAGCTCTCTATATCTTCTCCTGTCCACCTCATCAGTATCATCGTCATAGAACTTCATGCTTGGATCCATGGGTGTAGTCGTAGGTCGACATCCAAGCATACCCGTGTCACTCAACAAATCAGTGACATACTTTTTCTGAGTCATCACCAACCCCTTTTGATTTCTTGCAAACTCCTATCCCAGAAAGTATCTTAGGGTTCCCATATCCTTGGTAACAAATTCACGACCCAGAAATTCTCTCGCCCTCTTTATTCCCTACATATCGTCTCCTGTAATGAGTATATCATCAACGTACACCATAATAGCAGTCATAGCTCTTGAGGTTCTCTTTGTAGATAGAGAGTGATTTGCAATCGACCCCTTGAATCGTTGTTTCTCAAACAAGTCTGAGAGCTTCTGGAATCACTCTAGGACTCTGCTTAAGGCCATGTATTGCCTTATGAAGTCTGTACACCTGTGAACACTCCCCCTCAACAGCAAGCCACGACGGTTGTTGCATGTCGACTTCCTCCTGAAGATCGCCATACAGAAAAGCATTCTTGACATCCAATTGAAATAGAGGCCAATCTCGCACCACGACAACAGATAAGAGGATACACAAGGTAGAATGACCAACAACCGGGGAGAACGTGTCAAGATAATTCACCTCGTATGTCTGTGTATATCCACAAGCAACCAATCGTGCCTTGTACTATCAATGCCACCATCTGCATTCTGCTTCACCGTGAAAACCCATTTGCAACTTACTATAGATGCCCCAGCATGGAAGGTCGTATCGATATCGTTTCGATATCGTATCGATACGATATTTCAACGATATATCGTCGAAATATCGCCCATATCGACGAGCCTATGTGAAGAAAATGCCTGGAAATCGGGATATATCACCATATCGGTCCCATGTTGATATCGATATATCGGCGATATATCCCGATATTTCCTTCCATGTGCCCCAGCGGGGGCAGGGCCAAGGCTCCAGGTACCTCTTGATTGAAGAGCAACCATCTCTTCTTCCATAGCTAATCACCATCGATCGTCCTGTAGGGCCTCCTGATAATTTCGTGGAATGGCCACGACAGAAATCGCCAGTCAAGCGATCAAAGGAGACCATGGATGCAATAGGTTATGAAGCACAACTGCGTTTTTGCTTCTGAAGCGCAATAGGTAAGTCTAACTCAGCAGCCTCCACATCTGTTTCTTGTACAGATATTTGCTCAGGTAGATCGCCAGACCCATCGCTAGAAAATATGTATTCAGAACATACCTCATGTGTGCTAGATGATGAGCGGTGACCATGAGCAGAAGTATACCAACGGGTATAGTGATACAACAAGGGTGGAATCGGGACCATAGTAGGTGGTGGAGGTGGCGGTGGCGATAGTGGTGACAGTGTTGGTGGTGGTGGCTTGTATATTGCATCATCAGAGACTGTGGAGGCTAGCCAATCACCTGTTGAAGAAACGTACATGACCGATTTGAAAAATGTGACATGAACACTAACATAATACTTCCTGCGTAGTGGATCATAACACATGTATCCTTTTTGTGTCTCGGAGCATCCGATAAAGACAAACTTGACATCACTAGGAGAGAGCTTGTCAATACCTGGAGACAACAGGTGGACAAATGCGACATAGACAAATATACGAGGAGTAAATAAGAACAATTCCTTTTCAAGAAAAGCAAGAGAGAAGGGAATTTTCTCACTCAAAATCAACGAGATCATGTGATTAATAAGATAGCATGCCGTCAGGACATTGTCACCCAAAAATGATTGTGGAGCACAACTCTGAATGAGAAGAGTCCTTGTAACATCAAGCAAATGAAGATGCTTCCTTTCCGCAACAACATTTTGTTGGGAAGTGTTAAGATAAATATCTTTCTCTGTCTAGTTTATGTAATCGTATTTTCTCTAGGTACTTTTCTTATAATTAACCCAAGGGCTATTCTCCTATATAAGAGAGCCTTCAGTCTATTCTAATGCATGAATCATTTTTCTCCCAACGTGGCATCAGAGTAACGGTCTTAGACCGGGGTTCCTGTATCCCACCCCAAAAACCCTAACCCTACTCCCCCCCACTTCGACGCGCACCTGAAGCCTCCAGGGGACCCCCGCCCCTCCCAGCGCAACAACCCCCCCTGCCGGCAGGGGCTGCGCAGTCCACCAGGGCTTCTCCCCGCGCTGCCGTAAGCGCCGCCAGGCGCATCCCGACGATTCCAACAGTCAGTCCAGACTGCAGTAGCGCACGCTAGGGCATTTTTCTTGAGCCGGAGACCTCGCGTGTGACGTAGGGATGGTTGTATGAGTTTACACATACAACCTACCCTTCCTATGATTCTGTAGACAACCTTATGTGATTTATCCCTTAGTCGTTCCGTGCTTTTGGCTCTTTTTCTACCATGTCAGAGAACAAGGGTGACGTTTTCTCCTCGTCTGGTGCCTTCAAAGGCCCGACCCTTATAGTAAAGATGGATGTGACCAATTATGAGCTTTGGTCCATGCAGTTTCATACCCTTATGCAGTGCCACAACAAGAAGCACATTATGAGTGATTCCGAGCTGGCGGACAAGACTGGGGCGAATGCATCGTGGAATAAGATGATGCCTACGCGTGTATATGGCTCTCCAGGACACTGACAACAGAGATTGCTAATGATATTGCGAATCATCCCACTACAAAGGCTATGTGGGACATACTTGCGGACACATATGGGCAGTCGAAAAATGAAAGCAATATTCTTCAGTTGCAGTTCGACATTTTCTCGACCAAACAGAATGGTCGACCGCTCCATGCACATTTCTCTCACCTACGAGGCTTGTTTGAGCGTTTACACAGCTTCATGCCAATTACCACCAACACCGAGCAACAACAGGCCTATCGAAATGACACATTGACAGGAGTGTTCTTGTTTTCTCTTGACCCTGAGTACGATGTCGCTCGTACTCAACTACTGACTGGAAAGACCATTCCACCAATGGAAGAGGTCTACAAGCGATTGAGCAGGATTACTACTACATCTGCGACTACAGTACAGACTACTCCTTCTGCTATGGCTACTACTCGAGGTAGAGGAGGGCCGTCCCACTGTCGAGGCCGTGGACCACGTGGTAGAGGGGGAGGCCGACATCGTTGTCCTTGTTCGCATTGCCATCATCTAGGTCACTCTAAGGAGACATGCTTTCAGAAGCATGGCTATCCAGCATCTGCGCGTGTTGCTGAGCAGACTGAGGCTTCCTCTGCTCCTTCTACAGATACTCGTTTTTATGATATTGTCTCCAGACTTTGTGAGATGATGAACATTCCTACGTCTTCGTCTCCATGTTCTACATGTGCAGCAGCTTTTGCAAGGGCTTCTTCTAGTTCATCAGGTATTCATTATGCGTTTACCAGTACTACATGCTCAGACCTGACAGACTGGATCATAGATTCTGGGGCATCCCATCATATGTGTGGTGACAGGATGCAGTTTACTTCATACAGAGCAATATCACCTGGCAGATCGGTTGTCATTGCCAATGGGATTCGCTTACCCATTGTTGGTCAGGGGGAGATTACTCTAGCCCCTTCTCTGCGCCTTCAGAATGTCTTATTTGCTCCTGATTTTCGAATGAACCTTTTGTCCATTAGTCAGCTTACGAAAGATTTACATTGTCGTGCCATCTTTGTTTCAGGACATACTGATTGGTAGGGTGATTGGTCATGGCCATGAGCAGAGAGGCTTGTATAAGCTTCTTGTACCACCATGTGCTGGCATTGCTACTATTCCCTCTGGATCAGTTTCACCCTTCATATGACATCTCCGTTTTGGCCACCTTCCTCTACGGAAGATGTGTCATGTGCTACCACAGATCTCTCCCCGTACCGCGTTGGATTGTGAAGCCTGTCAGCTTGGGAAGCATCATCACTCATCATTTCCGAGTCGTCCGAATCGTCACAGTAGTCGGTCTTTTGGGTTGTTTCATTTTGATATTTGGGATCCGAGTCGTGTCCCTGATCATCAGGGGCATAGGTTTTATATGGTTGTTGTTGATGATTATTCTAGATTGTCTTGGGTGTTCTTGTTAAAACATAAGTCTGAAGCTGGTGCCATCATTAGAACCTTTCTTATTGAAGTCAAGAATATTTTTCTCTGCCAATGTCAAATTCATTCGTACGGATAATGCATTGGAATTCTCAACACTTTATTTGTCTGAATTTCTCAGTTCACTCGGATTGTTTATTAAACTTCTTGCAGTTACACTTCACAACAGAATGGTGTGGCTGGACGCAAACATCGTCACTTTCTTGATGTCACACGTACATTGTTGATACAAAGTCACACCCCTCACTCTTTCTGGTGGGATGCTGTTCTCACTGCATGTTATTTGGTGAATCGCATGCCATCTACAGTTCTTGGAGAGAAGGTTCCCTTCTTGATTGCATTTCTCGAGAAGGAATTGTTCTCTCTCACACCCAGAGTTTTTGGTTCTGAAGCTTCTGTCCACAATTTTACTCCTGATCGTGACAAGCTCTCACCAAGTGCTCTCAAATGTGTCTTTGTTGGATATTCTCGTACTCAAAAAAGGTATAAATGTTTTGATACTGTGGGCAAAAGGTATTATGTGAGAGCTGATGTTACTTTCTTTGAATCCATTATGTATTTCTCTCCTACAGGTGACAGGCTATCCAATGACAATTCTGGGGAAGATGTTGTTGTTCCTCATCCTCCGTCTCTTCCACCATATGAGCCAAGTGTCGTACCTCAGCAGCTACCACCTCCACCATCACATCCTCCACCGCTACCACCTCCACCTCCAGCTATCTAGCCGACATTCTTACCTCTTGTTTACAGTCGCAGTTCTTCTACTAGCTCCTCTGTTCATAGGCCATCCACATCATCCAGTACGCGTTAGGTATGTCATGATAACATTGTTTCTATTGATGGTACTGGAGATCTAAATGATACACAAGACGACTTGGGCCCGGAAGACAGAATGAATGCTGATCTGGACATTCCTATTGCCCTGAGAAAGCCTCAACGTAAGTGTGCCACATA
Organism: Ottelia alismoides; assembly: GCA_037367405.1. NCBI lineage: Eukaryota > Viridiplantae > Streptophyta > Magnoliopsida > Alismatales > Hydrocharitaceae > Ottelia > Ottelia alismoides. Next base: position 127,943 of record JAZKJV010003986.1, read on the forward strand.
CCCACTTGATGCACATGTTTCTATACCATGTACATATATGGAGGTTTGTAGTAGGACTCTCTGCGGTTACAATACCACGTACATATATGGAAGCGTTATAGAACAACAGATGGCACAATGCCATGGAAAACGAGATGACAACTCTAAGATCACGAGGGACGTGGAGTGTTATACCTTCACCGCAAGGTGCGTCGATTGTAAGTTGCAAATGGATATTTTTTGTCAAGCAAAATGCATATGGTAGTGTGGATCGATACAAGGCAAGGCTTGTGGCCTGAGGTTTCACCCAAACCTTTGGGGTGGATTATCAGGACACTTTTTCTCCAATGGCGAGACATTCGACACTACGAATTCTGCTTTCTGTTGCAATTTCACGAGATTGTCTGTTATATCAGCTTGATGCGAAGAATGCCTTTTTATACAAGGACCTTCAGGATGAAGTTTACATGCAACAACCACCTAGGTTTGCTGTTGAGGGGGGGGGTCCCAGAAGGTGTGCAGGCTACACAAGGCAATATATGGCCTGAAGCAGAGTCCAAGAGCTTGGTACCAAAAGCTATCGGAGTTGATTGAGCACAATGAGTTTGTGAGGTCTACTACATACCACTCACTTTTTGTTCAGAAGACACATAAAGGTACGGTTGCTATACTTGTTTATTTAGATGACATTATTGTTGTAGGCAAGGCCCTAAATGTCGATTTCGGTCACCATTTCGGTATCAACCAAAACAGAATTTCAATGGAATTTCGATGGAATTTCGATCGAAATTTCGGTCGTTTCGGTCATTTTTTGTACTAGGACCCCCATATTTCGGTCATTTCGGTCGAATTTCGATTTCGACTGGATATCGATATTCGACAGAAATTCGACCGAATTTCACTGAAATTTGAGGCCATGGTTATAGGGGATAATGCCCAAGGCATTCGGATAGCCAAGGAGTTCCTATGTCAACAATTTGTGATTAAGGACCTTGGCACTCTACGTTACTTCATGGGGTTAGAGTTTGCCATGAACCAGCGTGTTCTAGTCATGGCTCATAGGAAGTTTGTGATGGATCTCCTTTTTGGGACATGTATGACAGGATTCCAACCTGCTACTACTCCTATGGATCCAAGTATGAAATTGTGTGATAATGAGACTGAGGAAGTAGATAGTAGGAGATATAGAGAACTGGTTGGGAAGCTTTTATATGCTACTGTCACCAGGCCATATATTATGTTTGCAGTAAGCAAAGTTAGCCACTTCATGGAGTAACCCAGAAAGGTACATATGGATGCCATCTATATGATCTTGAGATATTTAAAGAACTCACCTGGTTCGGGTCTCTTATTCGGTAGGGATGCATCCCTTGAGGTGACAGCTTGTGCAGACGCTGACTATGCAGGTTGCCCCATAGACAGAAAGTCTACTACAGTCTTTGCGGTTTTTGTTGGGAACTCACTTGTCTCATGAAAAAGCAGGAAGCAGACAGTGGTATCTAGATCTAGTGCAGTCCGAATACAGGGCCATGGCACAAGGGAGTGCAGAAATGACGTGGGTTAGATTTGTGTTAACTGATCTTACCATTGAAGTTCCTCTTCCTATGCAACTTTTATGTGATAATCAAGCTATATTATTTATTGCCAATAATCCTGCTTTTCATGAGCGAACGAAGCATATTGAGGTGGACTGTCATTACACTCGGGACATGATACAGAAAGGGCTCATATCTACCTCTCATGTTTCAATAGGAGACCAGACGACAAACATCTTCACCAAGGCTCTATCTCGAAGTCCATTTCGGAAGTGTTGTTCCAAGCTGAGCATGATTGATATATATGCTCCTGCTTTAGGGGGAGTGTTAAGATAAATATCTTTCTCTGTCTACTTTATGTAATCGTATTTTCTCTGGGTACTTGTAATTAACCTAAGGGTTATTCTCCTATATAAGAGAGCCCTGGGCCTTTTCTAATGCATGAATCATTTTTCTCCCAACAGGAAGTATGGGCACTTAATGTCTAATGAATCATACCTTGGTTTGGAAATAATTGGAGAGAGAAAGGGTACAAAATTCCAAGGCTTTATCAGTTCTCACAAATTTCATAGAAGATGAAAACACATTTTGTACTTCAGTGAGAAAGGTTCTGATAACATCTCCTGCTTCAGATTTATTCCTTAATAAAAAGACTCAAGACAGACGAGAGAAATCATCCACTACAACCAGATAAAACCAGTGTCCCTGTTGACCAGGAACACGACTGGGACCCTAAATATCTATATGAAACAACTTAAAAATGGAGCTATTGCTCCGACTCTGACGACTGGGAAATGTCGTCCGATGATGCTTTCTCAACTGACAAGCCTCACATTGAAAGGGCGAGTGAGGAGAGATCTGATGCATGACACAACATATTTTCTGGAGTGGGAGATGACCAAAGCACAAGTGCCACATGAAGGATGAGTCAGGTCCAACAGAAAGAGAAGAGGTGTCAGCATACGGAGTCCAAGTTAAGCGATAGAGGTCACCTTGCTCACGACCACAACTAATCACCTTGCCTGTAAGGATGCCATGAAATACAAATGAAGTTGGGTCAAAAATTGCTCGACAATGTAAATCCTTTGTAATATGACCAATAGATAATAAGTTCATACAAAAGTCAGGTACATGCAACACATTCTATAAATACATGGAGGGTGTCAAACTAATCTTCCCTTGTCCTGTGATTGGGGAATGAGTCCCATATGCAATAACCATTGTGCATCCTGGAGGAACCTGCTTGTATGCTGTGAGTTGATTCCTGTCTCCACAACTGCTAGTGAGTGTATAAGTACTACCTGAAGTACTGGAGGAGGCTGAAGCAACCACATCGGAGTGACTCCCATAGGCTGAGGAAGACATGGAGAGACTGGCTGGAGGTATAATACCCCTCAATTGTGCTACAAGATCATCAAACCGTTGATCCATAGAGGAAGCAGCCAGAGGCTCAATCTGCTCAGCTACACGAGCAGAGGAAGAAAATCCATGCCTAGAGCAACATGTATCTTCGTTATGTCCAGAACGATGGCAAAAAGTGCAAGATTGATGCATACGACCTCCTCTGCCATGAGGTCCTCGTCCACAAAATCGAGAAGAACCTCCTCGACCTCGGGAGGCTGCCATCGCTGAAGAAGTCTGATTGACCGTGGAAGATGGAACTACTCAGGATCAAGGGCTGCCAGGAACACACCAACCATGGTGGCATTCCGATAAGTCTTCTACTTCTCAGGGGTAGATGTTAGATGTATGATGCTATAGAGCTTCTCGAACATCCCATGCAAGGATGTATATAACGAGTAGAGAGGTCGTCCATTTTGCTTGATAGTAAAGATATCATGTTGGAGTTGAAGAATTTGTCTCATTCTTTGCCTGTGAATAAGTAACATCAAGAATACCCACATCACCTTTGCTCTGGGCTAATGTACTATATCGTTAGCGATCTCTATTGCCAATGCACCTGAAGGCCAAACCTTGTCATATGTATCATCCGCCTCCCATGAGGCATTAACCCCAGTCTTCTCAATCGGCTCTTCCTCGGTAGGAAAATGTTTCTTACCTATAGACTTCATCATGCTCATGAACTGCATTGCTCATAGTTCATAGTTTGATCCATCCATCTTTACTATAGGCGCAAGACCTCTGAAGGCGCCTGTAGAGGGAATATCAACCTTGCTTTTGACATGATGTCTCGAGAAGACTATGGTTGAAGACTAGACACGGGGAGACCAATGGGCAAATTACATAGAGTAGAAAGAAGAACATGGAAATATATAGAAGGTACAGAAATATAATATATATCTCGACGGGAAATACTCAATACATCTTCATCGGATACATCTTCTATGGAGGAGACTTGTTCAAAGTAGTAGCTGTTGGGGAGGAGACTTCTGGAGTGGATGCTTGGTGAAGGCGACCAATTGGAGGTAGATGGGTTAAAGTGTTGATTTTTATTCAATCAGTTGATAAGGCATCTTAAGTTCGAAATGTTCCCAAGTAGTAGAAAAAGTCTGTCAGAAGTAGCGCTAGTTGTTGTTGTTAAGCATCAAAGTAGAGTAGTTCTCTCCCATATTATGATCTTAAGAGTGAGCCTCTCCTATATGGAAGCTCTAACAAGGGTTTTTTTTCATGCATTTGGTGACTTCAAAGAGTAAGTTTCTCTTTACAGGGACCTCAAGAAGTGAGTTTTCTTACATAGGTACCTCGAACAGATCTCACTTTGGGGTCCATGAGCAGAGGATTATGGGCACAAGATAAATTTTTCTTAGGTAATTCGAAGAAGAAGAAAAAATCTATCCTACTCTTTTAATATGTATTTCTTCTATACTTTTCAAAATCATGGGGATAGTTACCAATTGAGGGAACACGTGGGGTAAAACAAAGTTGAATCCTTAAAATTACCAATTACGAAGTTATGCTATAGTTAGCTCGGAAATGAAACAAATGAATAACAAAAAATAAAATAAAATTGGTTCTAGACTCACATCAAGAGCTTCGTCTACCAATCATATATTAATCCAAACATTAGTTTTACATCTCGTTTTTCATTTTTAAGTCGCACACTATTTTTTGTATCCCTCTCAATTTTCTAATCCCTTCTTTTATGTGGGCTTTTTCTTTTCCTCTACCACATCCATATTTTTTCTTGTTAGTAGGATTTAACTCTACTTGGGCCCATATACACGAATAGATTGTAACCAGTAGCTTGGGCTTAAAATTCACAAACATGAAGTAGGAATATTCCCTTCGATCATTCTTTTCATCGATTATAGATAGGGTTCGAAAGGAACCCATTCTACAATAGTGCTGACATAGATTGAAGCAAGTGATCGAGTCACCTCACTTTAAAGTTGGTTGCCGCATCCTCTGAGCATTTTTTAACTTTGGAATAACATTGGCTCCCATTAAATTCACATCTCATTGCTCTTACATCATCTCCATGAGTTGCTTTCCTACGTTGTCTACATGATTCCTTGCCTTGATGCATTTTTATAATCTAATAATGATCGGGGCCCAATAAGGGCGATGATGGCTGATTATGATGGTTGACACTATTAGTGCTTCAAGCATAATGCCTTATGTGGAAAGGCGTGAAATGAAAAGTTGTATTCCTTGTAGCCCTGTGTAGCTCTCTTATATAAGAGAAAAAGTTCGAAGGGAGAATTACATATAATGGATAGAAGAAAAAATGAAATAAAGATATATAAATATATCAACACTCCCCCTCAAGCTGGAGCATATATGTCTATCATGCTCAGCTTGGGACAACGGTGAAAGGGACCTCTAGCAAGAGCTTTGGTAAACATATATGTAATCCGGTCATCTGAAGCAACGTGAGAGGTGGAAATAAGTCCCTTCTGAATTAGATTAGGAGTGTAATGGCAATCCACTTCGATGTGCTTTGTTCTTTTATGGAAGGCTGGATTATTAGCTATGAATAGAGCGGCTTGGTTATCACATTTGAGGTGCATAGGAAGAGGCACCTCAATAGTTAGATCAGTTAAGACAAACTTGGCCCACATTATTTCTATGCTCTCTTGGGCCATGGCTCTATACTTTGATTCAACGTTAGATCTAGCAACAACCGTCCGTTTCTTACTCTTCCATGAAACCGATGAGCTACCTACAAACACAATGAAGCCTGATGTGGACTTCCTATCCTTGGGGCACTCAACATAGTCAACATCAGCACATCCAGTAATTGTGAGAGACGTGTCTCTTCTGAACAAAAGTTCTGCACCTGGAGAAGACTTCAGATATCTTAAGATCATGTTAACTACATCCATATGAACCTGCTTGGGTTGCTCCATAAACTGGCTGACTTTACTACCAACAAATGATATATCAAGTCTGGTGATAGTGACATATAACTTCCTTAGTAGCTATATATATCGTCTCTTATCAACCTCCTAAGAGTCATCATCATAGAGCTTAGTATTAGGATCCATTGGAGTAGTAGCATGTCTACATCTTGTCATGCCCGTCTCAGATAGAAGGTAAGTGACATTTTCTTTGCGTCATTATCATACCACGTTAATTTCTTGCAAATTCTAGACCAAGAAAGTAATGACGATTGCCAAGGTCTTTTGTCAGAAACGGTTGAGCAATGAAATCCTTAGTTGCCTGGATGCATTATTCATCATCATGACCAATGAAACGGTTGACCAATGAAATCCATAATGTCATGTACATAGACCGGAATATCAACAATACCTTTATGGGTTCTCTAAACAAAAAGGAAGTGATTTGCAGTAGATCTGACAAACCTCTGTTGTTCAATCAACTCTGAGTGCTTCTGAAACCAACCCCTCGGACTCTGCTTAAGGCCATAGATGACCTTGTGAAGTCTGTACCTCATATGGGACACCCCCTCAGCTGTAAACCCTGGTGGTTGCTGCATGTAGACTTCCTCCTGCAAGTCACCATACAAGAATACATTTTTGACTTCTAATTGGAATAGAGGCCAATCACGTACCATATCGACATCAATGAGAATTCACCGTGTAGAATGACGAGCGACTGGAGAAAATGTATCATGATAATCCACCTCAGAAGTTTGGGTGATCCCGTAAGCAACTAATCTGGCCTTATACCTATCCACAGTACCATCCGCACGTTGTTTCACTGTAAACACCCATTTGCTGCCAACGACAGTTGCATCGGGGAGAGCCTAGACAATACTCCATGTGCCACGAGATTATAATGCTGCCATCTCCTCCTCCGTAGCCAGAGCCACTGACTATTCTGCAATGCTTCCTGCTGATATGACCGTGGTATTTCCATGGACGACAAATCCACAACAAACCTCTGAAACTCCTCTGATAGTCGTGATAGAGAAACATGAGAAGCAAGAGGATACATAGTGCATGCACGTGTCTTCTTTCTTAAGGCAATATGTACATCAAGGTCCTCAGCTTCCTCAGTGTCTCGGACTCGAACATTTAAGGCCTCTTGCACAACAAGATGTACATGCTAATTACCAATGCCATTAGTTGAAATCAGTTGCTCATAACATACTTGGGGCGTGCTGGATGATGGAGGAGGCACATTTGTACGACGTTTGCCATAGTAAATCTGTAAAAAACAACTAGGTGCGGTAAGTGGTGGTGGAGGAAGTGGTGTCGAAGGTTGTGAGGAAGAGGAGCATGGAGTAGACGAAATCGGAGGTAGTGGCATGTATACCTCTTCTCTATTCTCTGAAGGAATCGACTTGTCACCTGTAGGGGTAAATACATAATAGACTCAAAGAAGGTGACATTGACACTCACATAATACTTTCGTCGAACATGGTCAAAGCAACGTTATTCTTTTTGGGTCTTGGAAATACCCTACAAAAACACACTTAACAACTCTAGGAGAGATTTTGTCATGTCTTGGAGAAGTCTGATGAACAAAAGCAACCGACCCAAAAGTACGAGACGTAAGAGAGAAAAGATCCGTCTCAGGAAACGCAATCGAGAACGAGATCTTCTCCCCAGAATCGATGAGGGCATATGATTCACCTGGTAGCAAGCAGTTAGAACCACACCCCCTAGTGTGAATGAGGAGCATGACTTTGGATCAAGTAGGTCCTGGTAACATCCAAAAGATGGCGATGTTTTTGTTCGACCACCCCGTTCTATTGAGACGTATAAGAACAAGAAGTCTGATGAACAATATCGAAGATTCTAAGAAATTCAAAGTTGAATACTGCAAAATTCTAATGCATTATCAGAATGAATATACTTCACATTTACATAGAAGATATTTCTTATCTCATTAATAAAAGACTAAATAATATGACCAGCATCTGACTTGTTTTTAAGAAGAAAGACCCACGACATTCTTGAAAAATCATCCACAACAAGATAAACCCTATTCCACCTGATGGTCTGGGAGAAGACTTGGACCCCAAATATCGAGATGACTTTACTAAAAAAATACTATGACTACTTCGACCCTGATGACTCTGGAAGGTATACTGATGATGCTTCCGAAGTCAGCAGTCCTCAAACTGAATGATAGAGCGAGGAGAACTATGTAGAAGTACGTGGCACAACTTCTGCAAAGAAAGATGATCAAATCGAAGATGCCACACATAGGGAGAAACAGATCCAGTATGAAGAGATGTAGCTCCAGAATATGGAGATTATACCAGTTTGTAGTGGCCTCCTTGCTCACTGTCATATCCTATCACCCTGCTCGTAAGAATCTCCTGAAACACAAGAGAAGATGTGTCAAATATGATACGACATTGTAAATCCTTGGTGATTTGACAAATGGACAGTAAATTCGTAGAAAATTCAGAAGCATAAAGAACATTTTGAAGTCACATTGCAGAAGTTAACTGCACCTCTCCCTGACCAGTGATGGGAGAGTGTGTTCCATCTGCTATTACTACTTTTCTCCCTGACTGAGTCAGACTATATGTACTAAGCTATCCTTTGTCACTGCAAAGATGATGGGATGCTCCTGAATCCATAATCCATTCTGACAAATCTTCCCTGTAGCAACTAATAAGAGCATATGCTATACCTGATGTGGATGCTAATGCTGACGCAACTACCTCTGAGGATCTTGAAGGAGAGTTGGTTGACCTAGTAGCAGTTATAATCTCTCTGACCCCCTACAAGCTCATTGAATCTCTGATCAGATGCAGGTGATGGACTACTAACCTGCTGAGTTTGCTCTGCAACTCGCACTGAAGAAGGGAATCCATTCTTAGAGTAATTTTTCCTCAGAATGACCGGGCCTATAACTGTAGGTGCACGACTGACGGGGTTGAGTACCCCCTCCCTTGCCACGGTTACCACAACCACGGTACTGCGTAGGGCTTCCCCTACCACGAGATGCAGCCATAGCTGAAGAGGTCTGAAACTGTTGAATACCACCAGGAGATATTGAGAGCATGTTTAATCTGCGATATGCCTCCTCCATTGAAGGTATGGTGGCATCACTAGGAATCTGTGCTCAAGCAACATCATACTCTGGATCAAGAGTTGCTAGAAAAACTTTGGTCATCACCGAATCTCTGTACGCCTTGAGCTGCTCTGGTGTGACAATCAATGAAATGAAATCATGAAGCTTCTCAAACATACCCCTTAGAAAAGTTTAAAGGGCATGGAGAGAGCGATCATTCTGCTTCGACGTGAAGCTGTCATGCTGAAGTTGCAGTATCTTCGACTCATTTTTCGCAGGAGAGTACGCGGCGGTGAGAATGTCCCACATAGCCTTTGCAGTATGCTGACTCAGAATATCGTTGGCTATCTCCATTGACAAAGTCCTAGATAGCCACACACGCACATATATGTCATCTGCCTCCCATGAGTCATTAACCCCGACCCTGTCACTTGGCTCCTCCTTCGTGAGGATGTGCTTCTTGCCATTACACTGCATTAGGCTCATGAACTGCATGGCCCATAGCTCATAATTCATTCCATCTATCTTGATGATGGATGCTGGACCTTTGAAGGCACCAAGGGATGAAGCATATGCTTTGTTGTCTGACATGAGGACAACAACCTCCAAGATTGGGTCTGCAAACTGAAATACCCGCATCTACACTAACATACATGAAGGTAGTTGTGGTTGTAAACTCATATCACAACATCTTCCATCCGTTGGAAGCCTGTTTGGGTAACCATGGTGATTTTAGATGATTAAATTACACCACAAAAATCCAAAAACAAACCTAACAGAAGACGGAGCCCGCAAATGATGACACGGGCCGTGAGGGCAGAGACGGTGTTCTTAGGACTCCATCGAAGGGTGCCTATGGCGGCAGCTGCCGCCTTTGTTCTGCTGCACAGTTGTGCGGGAACAGCCGGTCGGCGGCGACCAGTTGCGCGAGGGGCTGTTGTCGTTATTCTACTTCGCGACTGTGCGGGAATGGCTTGCAGCGACCAGTTGCGTGAAGTACACTGGGTTCAGATGGAGTAGGGTATCTAGGGCACATGCTCTGGTCTAGGACCGTCGCTCTGATACCATGTAGAAAAGTGTAAAATAAAAAGTTGCATGCCTCTTTACCCTAGAGCTCTCTTATATAGGAGAAAAGCTCTAAGGGAAAATTACATAAAGTGGATAGAAGAAATAAAGATATACGAAATAAAGATAGAGAGATATAAATATCTTAACACCCTAATCACCGATTCTTTAATATTTGATTTGTAGTTTCGATCCCCCTTTTCTCTAAAAGATGTAGGGTTTCGGATGGAGTAGCGTATCTAGGGCATAGAATACGGTCTAGGACCGTCGCTCTGATACCATGTGGAAAAGCATGAAATGAAAAGTTCTATGCCTCGTAACCCTAGTGCTCTCTTATATTGGAGAAAAGCTCTAAGGGAAAATTACATAAAGTGGACAGAAGAAATAAAGATATACGAAATAACGATAAAGAGATATAAATATCGCTACATCCTAATCACCTATTCTTTAATATTTGATTTGTAGTTTTGATCCCCCTTTTCTCTAAAAGATGTACGGTTTCAGAGGAAAACCCAACATTGCCGTCAACAAAAAAACCAAGAACGAATCATTTAGAGAACTTTGAGATCGTGATCAAATAATATTAAAGATTTAAATTGAATCTCGAAGACGAAGCTGGAATCATTTTGTTCCGATCCCTTATAAAAATATGAAATAATGAAAGAGCACGAAGAAACTTAATGTTACATGGAGTTCATCATAAAGGAGCGAGATAAAACTCACCCATCAACGACTTGGTTTTTTTGTACTTCTCTCAGAGATAACAATGAGTAAGAGCAATGTTGTTAAAAAGCCCCTCGATTGCTTGCTTACGATGAGGCAAGGTCAGGTCCTAGTGCCTTTTCTGCGATTAGGTGAGGTGATTTGAACTGGCCCTTGTGAGGTAAGCACCTTGCCATGAAAGCCTTGAGCACCATGACGAGCGCTTGTCATAAATTAAATAAATAAGAGGATATGAGTAAAGGAGGAATCGAACACTCCTTTACGGATAGCCCTTTTCGTTTCGTGTTCTCTACATCATCGCCATCTCCTACCAACCCACATTTCATGAGATCCCTACATCGCCACCCCAACTTGTTGCTTCTTTTTCGCATGCTACAACATTGCTTACTCTACCATTGCTTCATCAATTTCAGATGTTCAATGTGTTGAGAATTATTAGCATTTATGTATTTCTTTCTTTTGTAATTTTCCCTCTAGGGTTTCTCCTCACTATATAAGAGAGCCCAATGGCCTCCTTGATAAACACTCATTCAATTACTTCCACATGGTATTAGAGAGATCCTCTTAACCTTAGCCCCCCATCGTTTGGTCCCTTCATGTGCGCGCCCCCACCTGTGCACTGTCCCCTCTTTCTTATAGCCCCATCGCATCGCCCCTGAGCATCACATCATATGCTGCCTGGCCTTGCGGTTCTGCATTGCCTAGCACTCGTCCCATCTCACTGTTTCACACTGTAGCTCATATTTTGCCTCACGGTCCCGCACCGTGTTGCTTTGCGTGCACTATCCAGTAGTGTTGGCTGCGCATAGCAACATATCTCTATACTGATGCTCAATGCTCCTCGCATGATTTGAGTCTCCACACGTTCTGATTTTGGTGTGACATGGGTGATTTCAGACATCTAAATTCACCCCATCTACCCTAGAGCACCTCAGAATTGTTGGGAAAGGTTGTGATATGAGTTTGTACTGATGCCCGTGCATAGCAACATACCTTTATGCAGATGCTCGACACTTCTCGCATGATTTGAGTCTTCATACATTCTGATTTTGGTGTGACATGGGTGATTTCGAACATCTAAATTCACCATGTATACCCTAGAGCGCCTCATAATCGATGGGAAGGGTTGTGATATGAGTTTGTACACACAACTTATTTCCTACCTGATTGTGTTGACAAAATTAGATCGTTCTGCACCCAAGCCTCATTCTTTCGGGGCTCCGTTATTTGTCATATCTGAGAAAAAAAATCGATGTATCCTCTTATGGGATCTTTAGAGCTCCAAAGCCCTTCATCAAAATAGATATGACCTACTATGAACTATGGACAATGTAGTTCATGAATATAATGGAGAGTGTTATAAAATATGAAGAATGCGGAAGCGATTGATAAACAGAGCATAAACAAGAAAGATAGAACACGGAAGAACACAAAAGATTTTTACGTGGAACCCTACTCCGTGAGGAGCGGGATGAAACCACGGGAGAAGCCCTCAAAGGGGCATATGCTTCATTGCTTTTTCTCTCATCTGTTACAAGAGGCATGGGGCTCCTTATATAGCCTCCACAGGACCTCGAAGTCCCACCACTGGACGATGTGAGACAAAACTCAGTGGTGGGGTAAATGGATCATGGAGGGATCCATTTACCCACTTGTTACTTAGATGACGCATGCTCCAAATACTCTAACACTCCCCCTCAAGCTGGAGCATGCAATGCTCAGCTTGGACAAACAGAAAGAAACTCAACTCACAATATATGACACTACAAACAGTATCAACCCAACGCGCACAACTGCTGCAGTCGAGGACGTTGCTTCTCATGGCGTGCATGTGAGGAGGACGAACGGGCTGGAGTGTGAAACTAGATCTATCTGGCTCAGAGAATGGTACTCTACTATCATTGCGACTTTTCATTTTCAATTTTTTTAATAAGCCGACACATTTCTTTTTTTTCTTTTTTTTAACATTTTTATAAAGCCGTTTCGATATATTTTTTTATACGGCTTCCTTTTTTTAATGCGTACGGCTTTTGTATTATGTACGCGCCTTCTTCTCCTTTTTTTAAACACTTTTTTTCTTTGCGTACGGTTTTTTTTAATGTACGCGTCTTTTCCCTTTTTTTTAAAGCAATACACGGCCCAACAGGCCCAATAGAGACAGAGAACATTTTTTTATAATAAGGCCGCGGGTAGGGTTACTGGGAAACCCTCCCCCACTTTTTTTCGATCGCCCGCCACCCCCCATGGGGTCTTCGCGCGGGAGAGTGCGCCGCCCCCGATTGGGGCCATGTCTGTTGGCACATGAGAGAGCTCGCCCCCGCGTTGGGGATTTTGCCTGGAGGTTGCGTGCGGGGATCGCGCGAGGAAGGAGCTCGAGCAGAAAGTAGGCGTGTCGCCTGCGCCTAGGGTGCGGAACCCTAGAGGGGCATCACCGCTTGATAGCGGCCGGAGGAGATCGCGCGCCGCCTTGTTGCGCATGAAGCGCCGCCGATGATCCTGGATCTGGAGGGGCGCCTCTCTGAAAAAGGGCCGGTTGAGGTTGCGTCGTTGAGGGCTTCGCGCCGCTGAGGATTCGCGCCGCTGAGAACGATGCGCGAGGGAGGTTATGCCTTGCGCCGTCTGCGCAAGTCAGCAATAGGTTGGAAGGAGATGCGGCGTGGGTCGACCAGCAGGCGCACAGGCGGTGCGGCCTGGGCCGGGCAGGAGGCGCTTGGAGTTTGGAGATCGTGTGGATCCTGGAGTGCGCGCTGCCTGCGCAATAGAAGACGAAGGAGTCACAAGAGCCTGGATGGCGCTGTGCGCGGCTGTGGCTTTTGTTGCTGCCTAGGGCTTCCCTTGGAGTCGATGGTGGTGCCGCATAGAAGGGGTAGGGCTGGAGAATACCCTTGCACGGCGGTGCTGTTCTGCGCTAAGGATGAGGCTGGGGTCATCTTCGGCTGCATGGATTTAGGGTTTCACGAGAAAAACCCTAGAACATCTTTGAACAAACTCCGGAACTTAATATAATAATCAGACTAGAACAGTTCTTGAACAGGAGCAACAAATCTTCACAAAAAAACGAATCTGGAGTATATATAAGAACTTGAAATCCTCGAGAATCGACCCGCTCTGATACCATGTTATAAAATATGAAGAATGCGGAAGCGATTGATAAACAGAGCATAAACAAAAAAGATAGAACACGGAAGAACACAGAAGATTTTTACGTGGAACCCTACTCCGTGAGGAGCGGGATAAAACCACGAGAGAAGCCCTCAAAGGGGCATATGCTTCATTGCTTTTTCTCTCATCTGTAACGAGAGGCCTGGGGCTCCATATAGCCTCCACATGGCCTCCAAGTCCCACCACTGGACGATGTGGGACAAAACTCAGTGGTGGGGTAAATGGATCCTGGACCCACCTGTTACATAGATGACGCATGCTCCAAATACTCTAACAGAGAGCAACCTTGGATGGCCGTGTCGCGATATATCGGCGATATATCGGTATCGACATATGACCGATATATCACCGTTATGGTTGATATTGGACCTTACAAGGCCATTTCTTCGCAATATGTTTGATATCGACGATATAGTGTCGATATATCGTATTGACACGATACCAATATCGAAACCGAAACCGATATGTCCTTCCCTGAGAGAAACAACAAAGGAATAGAGCATGACACAACCTGAGCCCGTTGACAATATTAAGCTGATGGCTTCGTGGAAGCACGATAATGCATAAGCACATGTTTGGCTCTCTGGTACCCTTATCACAGAGATATCTAATGATATTTTGCTTCTATCAATTACAAAGGCTATGTCGGATATTCTTGCTGCTACGTATTCTGAGGCAAGGAATGAGATCTTCATAGCCAAACTCTTCATGCATTCTACCCCTGGCTCAGGAACATGTTCGAGAAGCTACATAGCTTCATGCCTCTGAATGCTACCATTGAACAACAAATAACGTAGATTGTCACGATGGTGTGTATGTTTTTCGTAACTCTCGGCCCCTAGTACGATGATGCCCATAGCCAGCTTTTGACAGACGCTTCTATATCTTCGATGGAGGAGGCCTATAACTGATTGATCATGCGTACAGTGTCTCCTACAACTAATTCTCAAACCTCCTCTGTGACGACCACATCTCGATCAGAGGAGGTTCCATGTAGGAGTAGGGTTCCATGTAAAAAATCTTGGTCTCCATGTTTTATTTTTCTTGATTTCTGCTTTGTTTAGCATTCGGCTTCCGCATTCTCTATTTTTTAACATGGTATTAGAGTTGGTCGATTCTCGAGGATTTTGTCTTTTTAATTTTTGACCGAGATTTGGTTTTTGACGTTTTTGAAGATCATTCTATGAACATATTATGCTGCAAGGTTTGATCAGATTCTAGGGATTTCTTTTGAAACCCTACTTTTCCATCGATCATCGTGTCTGGAGCCCTGTTCTGTTTCGCTTCTCCAGCTGCAACCTTCAAGCACCTTGAACCACCCAGTTCTAGGGTTTAACACCCTCGCGCAGGGGTGCGAAGGTGATTCCCACAATCAATCCCGATCTGAGCAGCGCCATCTCCTCTCGTTTTGCGCATCGCGCAGTAGGGCGCACATGCGCCTCTCCAAGTGCCAAGAAGCCTCCTGGGCGCACATGCGCCTTTCCAGTGCGCGACTCCACCTTTCCATATCTAGGGTTCCAGGAGGAACTCCTTACGCCACCCCCAACGATTCCTGGCAGCATCATCTCCTCTGTCATGCTCTCTCCGACCTCTTGGATACCCCAACGAGAGCCTCTCCCATCTGAAGCCCTCAGGCGGCGACGAAATCCCCGGTATATAACCCAGGCAGCCACAATCCTCCCAGGCAGAGGTGATACCATTGCCTCCCCCTCGCACATGTTCAGGCGAGACCAGGCGGAGCTCCTCGATCTCCTCTCGATGACTCCTGCCAGGTGGATCACGAAAACCTTGCACCTGCTTCATCCGCACATCAATCTCCCAGGCAGAGACGACATGCCGAAACCCCATCGTAGTCGAGCCCTCCTCGCGCGCCATAGTGGCACCTTTTTTCTCTAGACCACCTCCTGGCGATGCCTTCCTCCTCCCTGTTCCTTCGGCGGCGACAGGAGAACCCCGGCATGGGTGGCTTCATGTTTGGTGAAAAGTGTTCCCACGAAGGGATAGATAAGCAGCGCTGCCTTTTAAAAAATTGTTGTAAGGGCCCAATGCGCCCTGCCGAGCCTTACATAAAAAGAGAACATTGGGCCCAAATGGGCCAAGATGTTACTAAAAAAAATTTGATTGAAAAAAAGAAGGCACATACATATAAAGAGTCGTACGCGAATTGCGAAAAAAAAGGAAAGAAAATGAAAAGCTGTAAAAAATATGTGTGAACATGTTTATTTTATTTTCTCCCCATATTCATTTCTTGTCTTGGCTTCTCCCAACATGGTCGACATCAATGTCATCACTATTTTCGACCAATTTGGGAGAAATGGAGAGTATATGTAGAGTCACTGATCTATTCAGATTCTCTAGATAGAGATTCCACACCATTTAGAATCCAGACTCTACAGATTTATTGTTGTTCAGATACGACGACGATACATGCCATCATTTGTCATAGTCCTCGTCATTCTTATTGTTTCGGCCAGAGTTTTCATGTGAGCCATAGGGACTCCACAACAGAGGATAATTCCATATACCAATAAGGGCAGGGTTTTCATGTTGTGTCATAGGGACTCCAGAGTGGAGTACCATTTTCTGAGCCAGATGGGAGAGACACAGTTTCACACTCCAACCCCTTCGTCCTCATTACATGCACGCCATGAGAAGCAACGTCCTTGACAACAACCGATAGTTGTACGAGTTGAGTTGATAATGTCTGTAGTGTCATGTATTGTGAGTTGAGTTTCTTTCTGTTTGTCCAAGCATGCTCCAGCTTGAGGGGAAGTGTCAGAGTGCTTGGAGCATGCGTCACTTATGTAATCGGTGGGTAAATAGATCCCTCTAGGATCCATTTACCCCATCTATGTGTTTAGTCACACATCTACCAGTGGTCGGACTTGGAGGCTTTGTGGAGGATATATAAGGAGCCCTAGACCTCATGTATCTATTGAGAAAGTTCAATAGAATATCTGTCCCTTTGGGGGTTTCTCCCATGATTTCATCCCGCTCCTTAGGGAGTAGGGTTCCACGTAAAAAATCTTGGTCTCCATGTTTTATTTTTCTTGATTTTTGCTCTGTTTATCGTTCTGCTTCCGCATACTCTATTTTCTAGCAATTTGTAATGAATAAGGCATCCTGATTATCACATTGCAGCCAAATGGGTAGAGGTTCGTTTATATGCAAATCGGCTAGCACTATTCGAAACCGCGAAGCCTGAAGCCAAATGGGTAGAGGTTCGTTTATATGCAAATGGACTTAGATTGGTCACTTGATCTTGCCACAACTGTTTGGTTCTTGCTTTTCCAAGAAACAAGAGAACTGTCAACAAACACCGCGAAGCCTGAAGTAGACTTCCTATCCTTAAGACACCCTGCATAATCTGCATCAACACATGTAGAAATAGAAAGAGTTGCTCTTTCCCTAATAAGTAATCCTGGACTTGAAAAGATTTTAGATATCTCAATATCATGTATATAGTATCCATATGTATCTGTCGGGACTGCTCCATGCCAATCACGTACCACAACAATTGAAAGAAGAATGCGTATAGTTGAGTGACGAGCTACTGGAGAGAAAGGTTTTAAATTTCGATGTCGGGTATCGTATTGATACCATGTTGAAACGAAATTTCATCAAAATTTCGTCGACATTCGGTAAATTTCGATGACATTTCGCTCAAATCGAGCAACTTTTGTGAAGGAAGGCTCTTATATTGGCATTTCGCTCGAAATTTCGGTCCCATGTCGAAATCGAAATTTTGACGAAATTTTGTCGACATTTCGCGAAATCTTAAACCATGCTGAAGTGAACTCGTCCATGTAATCCGCACTGTAGGTCGTAGTAAATCCTCGTGCCACCAATCTTGCTTTGTAATGATTAAGGCTCTCATATGCATGATGTTTAACAATAAACACCCATTTGCAACTGACAACATACTCCCCAGGAGGACCAGACACCAAACTCCAGGTACCATGTGATTGCAAGGCAACCATCTCTTTTTCCATAGCTAAGTGCCAACGACTTTCCTTCAAGACCTCCTGATAATTTCATAGAATGTCCACGTCAAATAGAGCCACTACAAATCTCTGAAATTCCCCTGTCAGACGATGAAAGGAGACCTGGAAGGCAAGGGGATACGAAGCACAAGTATACTTATATCCAGGTCATCGGGAACCTTCATTCGTGGGCTAGTCGCCTGCAATGATCCATGTACATATATATCTCAAACCCACAACAACAACAAAGCCTTTTCCCATAGTAGGGTCGGCTACATGGATTCTTTGTCTCCATTCAGATCTTTCATGGATCAATCCCGAGCTTATATTCACAAAACTAAGATCCCTTTGTATGGTCTCTTTCCAACTCTTCTTGGGTCGTCCTCGCCCTCTCTTGGCCGGCTCAACACTCGCATCTCCTTACTGGTGTATTAGCTGATTTTCTTTGCAAATATATATCTCAGACCCTTCGTTAGAAATCTTGTTATCAGAACAAACCTGGGCGTGTTGGATGACGGGAGATGACCATGAGCAGATGCATGCCGATAGGTATCAAATTTTAGTAATGATGGAACAATGGGCGAATTCGATTGTGTAGAAGGAGGTGGAGGAGGAGGTGGTGGTGGTAGAACATGCACATGTAGAGTAGATAATGGGATCGTAAGAGGAGGTGGCATGTAGACTTCATCATCAGAGTCTGATAAATCCAACCTGTCACCTGTAGAGGAGAAGTACATCACAGACTCAAAATGTGACATCAGCACTGATATAATATTTCCAGCGCAATGGATCATAACACCGATATCCCTTCTGGGTCTTGGAGTACCCAACAAACACACATTTGACATCTCTAGGAGAGAACTTGCCAAGACCTCGAGCCAACTAGTGAACAAATGCAATAGAGCCAAAGACACGAGGAGTTAGTGAGAACAACTCCTCAAGGAAAGCTATGGAGAAAGTAATTTTCTAATCCAATACAGATGAAGGCGCGCGATTCACCAGATAACATGCCATGAGAATGACATCACCCTAAAACGAATGTGGTGCATGACTTTGAATAAGAAGAGTTTGAGTGATATCAAGTAAATGACAATGCTTTCTCTCTGCAACACCGTTCTGTTGACAAGTGTAAGAACAAGTTGTTTGATGAACAATACCACGGGATGAAAAGAAATGTGATAGAGCACATGCATAGAATTCCAAAGCATTAGCATTCTGACAAATTTCACAAAAGATGAGAAAACATTCTGCACTTCGTTGATAAAGATACATCCCTTGCTTCAGATTTTTTCTTCATTAAAATGATCCATGACTAATAAGAAAAATCATCATCAACAACAAGGTAAAACCTTTGTCCCTGGTATCAGAAACACGACTCGGACCCTAAATATCAACATGAAATAACTCAAAAGGAGAGCTACTGTTCCGACTCCGACGAATAGGAAAAGCAGCCCGATGATGCTTTCCCAATTGACACGCCTCGCACTGGAAGGAAGAACTCAGTGAAATCTGCGGTAAAATATGGCAGATTTTCTGGAGAGGGAGGTGACCAAAATGTAGATGTCCGGTGAAGGGAGAGACTGGTCCTATTGAATGAGGGGATACCCCAGCATAGAGAGTCTGGAGTGGGCAATAAAGACCTTCCTGTTCACGGCCATAGCCAATGACTCTACACGTAAGACTATCCTGAAAACAAGAGATGATGGGTTATAAATAGCTCTACAATGCAAATCCTTTGTGATCTGACTAATAGATAATAAATCATAGAGAAATCATGAGCATTTAACACATTCTGTCGATGCGTTGAAGACGTCAAACTAATCTTCCCCTGTCCGGTGATCGGGGAATGAGTCCCATCAGCTATCACAATAGTTCTCCCTTCGGGAACCTGTCTATATGCTATAAGCTGATCTCTGTCCCCGCATAAATGATGCATTGTCCCAGAGTCCATAATCCACTCAGTAATCTCAGATTCATGACAGGATATAAAAACATAAGTACTACCTGAGGTACTAGCCGTAGCAGAAGTACTAGCAGACGCGGAGGCTGCTTCATCTTAGTGGCCTCCCGGAGATGGTGAAGAAGTAGGGGCATGATATCCTGTAGTTTGGCTATTAGGTCATCAAGCCTCTGATATGAAATAGGAGAAGTTGAAGACCCAACTTGCTCTGCGACGCGTGATGATGCCAGAAAACCATGCTTGGAGTAGCATGTATCTTCTGTATAACCTGAACGGTGACAATACGTGTAGGGCTGACGAATGCGACCTCCTTTACCACGAGGTCAGCGTCCATGAAAAGAAGAGCCTCCTTTGCCTCGGGAGCCTACCATTATCGAAGAAGTCTGGCTAGTAGCCGTGGACTGAACAATAATCCTGTTGAGCCTGCCGAAAGCTTTCTCCAAGGGAGGAATAGTGGCATCCCTAGAATCTAGGAGCGAGCAGCATCACATTCGGGGTCAGGGGTTGCTAGGAATACACCAACCATATGGTAGCATTTCTATCTGTCTTCTGCTGCTCTGGAGTCATCATGAGAGGCATGAAGTTATGGAGCTTCTCAAACATCCCACGCAAGGATGTATACAACGAATGTAGAGGCTGTCCGTTCTGCTTGATAGTAAATATATCATGCTGGAGTTGGAGGATCTTGGTCTCATTCCTCGCTTGAGAATAAGTTGCTGCAAGGATATCCCTCATCTCCTTAGCAATAGGCTAATGTAACACATCATTGGCTATCTCTATCGTCAATGTATCTGAAGCCAAACTTTGGTGTATGCATCATCTGCCTCCCACGGGCGTTAACCCCAGTTTTCTCCACCAGCTCCTCCTAGGTAAGAATATGTTTCTTATCATTAGACTTCATAAGTCTCATGAACTGCACAACCCATAGCTCATAGTTTGTCCCGTCCATCTTGACTCTGCGCTGGATCTCTGAATGCACATGTGGCAGGTATGTCGACCTTGTTTTCTGACATGTCGGCGGATGAAGATCACTAGGGTTTTGTAGACCAAAGGATGAATGTCTACATAGACATGAGAGGATTTGAATGCATATGTAGACATGCACTCAAATCCATCCACCCAAACGGACCTCGATACAAACAAGAGGTCGATGGGGAGAGACGGGGACCAACCTGAGTGGCGATCAATTTTGACATCTATAGTTGCCAGTGGCGGAGAGGGGTGTCGGACCGATTGTGCGATGGATCGATCGGCTCGATGATAACTAGGGTAGGGCCGACGTTGGCGAGAAGTAGCTTCCCGGTGGCAGCCGATAAAAGGATGGTTCGACTGGAGATGTTATAGCATGATTTGTGCCATGTTTTTTTGTACCACGTTATTATTGTGTGATCTGTGCCACTTATCGGAATCCGATCATGTGACATAATTTGGAATATTGCACACTCATTTTACCCTTTTTCCTTGCTTTTTCATGTATGCCAACCAAGCATTCCATGACCATTTAAAATTTGGATCCAACGTTGAAATAGTCGTACTGTGAGAAAGTTATTTTGACTGCAATATATTGGTATATATAGAGTTTGGTAGTTTTGATGGAGAATCAGTAATAAATATAACGACGGAGATAAATTGCATTATCATTCAACAATAGAGGCATTTATACAAATATATATTCATATGTATTTGTATACAATAGAGGCATTTATACAAATATATATTCATATGTATTTGTATACAAATATATATTCATATGTATTTGTATACAAAATCAATCCACTTAATTTATTATTAAGAAGTACAACATATCATCGTATCATGAATTTTGGTAGATGTGCAGAGCTAGAAGTCTCACCTCCACATATTGGAGTTTACTAGTTAGAAATTTGTCGCTTGAACATTTCTGTTTTCATATGCTATTTGAATTTATTAGTGATGTTATTTGTGTTAAATTTTGATTTTCTTTCATATACTTACATATTTTGTTGATTGTTGTCAATTATTATGAATATTAATTTTTCTATTGAAGTATTGATATTTGATTGGTAGAGATTGTTTTGAGCTCTATATGAAAGTCGTTTTTCTTAAATCTTCTGTTGGACTACAAGTATACATAAATTTAGTTCGCATAGCACCTTCCTGAAAATTGGGCGTTGGCAGCACCCACGATGTTGTTGTAACCCACGTGGTGCTTCTTTTAGTGCCGCAGTGTTTCTTAGGTGCCCTTGCAATGACTCCTGGTTGTGCCGGTAGCCTCGTAAGGGTTAGTGCGGGGGCTGAGGATGGAGGGCTGCACATGTAAGAACCGAGTAGAGGGAGGGGGACTGATGAGTGGGGTTTAGGGTATCGAAAGGATACCCGAGCTCTAATCTAAGATCACTGTTCTTTTACCATTCATAAAGAAATGAATCACTTGTTTATTCTACGTGCATAATCAGAGATAAGCTGATAAATAACGATGAAGAACCTTAGGATTTTACGTGGAACCCTACTCTATAAGGAGCGAGATGAAACCACGAGAGAACCTCCCCAAGGGACTTATTTGCATTTAGATTTCGTTGGAGCTTCCCTACTTGTGACGCGTTGCATCATCCCATTGCAATGAAAATTTGGCAAGGGTCGTTACATCGCTGTCCGGATGTAGTTTAAAATTGCAAGGGTTCTCGCATGAGGAACGCAAGCGAGTAAGTATGCTAGTTTCGCCGCATCACCATTCTGATGTAGTCCAAAATTTGTAAGAGTTCTCGCATGATAGATGTATGCGAGTAAAGAAATCAGTTCAAAAGAGGTTGTAAAGGAATTTGTAGATAGGTAGTTGGAATATTGGCACTCTGACTGGCAAATCGATGGAGATCGTACATACGATGGAAAGAAGGAAGATTCAGATACTATATCTCCAAGAGACGAAATGTGTTCGAGAGAAAGCAAGGGAGATCGGGAAGATATACTTTAAGCTTTGGTATTCAGGTAAAGATATGGTGTTTGAATGGTTGTTCGTAAGGATTTGAAGGATTGTGTGGTTAAGGTGCAAAGATTCGGGTTTCAGAATATTTTGCTCAAATCGATGCTTGAAGAAGAAATTCTGAATATCAACTCAGTTTATGCACCGCAAATTGGTTTAGATGAAAGGATTAAAAAAGCTTTTTGGAAGGATCTGGATAATATTTTACAAGGAATCCCACAAAGAGAGATGATTTGCCTGAGTGGAGATCTTAACAGACATGTGGGAAAGGACTTCAGGGCATGCTAGTGTTCACGGAGTACATTGCTTTGGAGATAGAAATGGGACTTGTGATTCTGGATCTTGTAATGACTTGTGATCTTTTTACAGCAAACACTCTCTTCAAGAAGAGGGATGAGCATTTAATTGCTTATAAGAGTGATCCGACTAGAACACAGATAATCTACTTTACGTTGAGGAAAAGGGATTGGTTGTGTTGCAAAGACTGCAAAGTAATCACAGGAGAGAGTTTGACTGTCCAACATTGCTTGTTAGTCATGGATGTACAATTAAAAGAGGTGGTTAAGAAAAGGGGGGTATCCAAGATCACTAGAACTAGATGGTGGATTCTTCAACTGAAGCAATCTAGCTTTAGGGAGGATGTTTTAGATTACTTATATTGGGATTGTTGCGGAAGTGCAAATGAAATGTGTATGGCGGTAACGTCTTGCATCCGAAGAGTAGTCCAAGAAATGCTAGGCGAGTCAACGGGAGGAGCTCCAGGACAAAAGGAAGCTTGGTGGTGGAGTGGAGGAGTGTAAGAGAAGCTTAAAATTAAAAGTGCAGGCTTTAAAGCTATGCCTTAGGGTAAACCGTAGGAAACTGTCACAAACAACAAAATAACGAAGAAGGAACCAAAGATGGTTGTAATCAAGGAAGGTTATATTGCCGATATATTAGTTTCGACAGGGCAACCATCTCGAATCTTTTTACAAGGTGTCAACGATGGCGATATATCATCAACACAAAGAATATTCTTGTCATAAAATGCACGATATCAATCCCATTTCGCTCTTAAGGCTGGATTTCGCCCCTATTTCGCTCGTATCGACGTTGCAGCTGTTGGAGACTCCAAGACCCTTCTTCCATTGTATTTTGAGGTTAGGTCTACTCTTATTTGGTGTATAAAAACATAAAATTAATTATGGATTTTATTCATGGTGGTTATTTGAGGCATAATCTTGTTTTTTGTAAAATTTGGAATAAATCACTACGATTTTTGGTGAAGTTAGAACTTTTGTTTTTTTGTTATTTTATTAAGTTAGATTATGAATGAATGATGTTGGATGTTTTAGACATAGGAAACATGATTTCAAGGTGATTGTTATTAACTAAAGATGTGTAATTAATTAAATCTGAAAATAAAAGATTAGATCTACAATTTAATGAGATTTTTGGTTAATTAATTTGAGACTTTTGATTTTTGTTGAGTTATTAGGTTAGGTCATGGATGAATGAAGTTGGATTTCTTGTTTTAGATCTAGGAAATATGATTTCATGGTGATTTTTGTTAACAAAAGATGTGTAATTAATTAAATCTGAAAATTAAAGCTAGATCTACAATTTAATGTGATTTTTGGTGAAGTAATTTGGGCTTTTGATTTTTGTTGAGTTATTAGGTTAGGTTATGAATGAATGAAGTTGGATCTCATGTTTTCGACATAGGTTGATTTCATGGTGGTATTTGTTAGTAAAAGACACGTAATTAATTAAGTCCGAGAATTAAAACTAAAAATTATCCGTACTTAATTGATTTTTCTCCTCATATGTCTCATGAATGTTTATTTTGTATTTTTTTTAGATTTCATTTGTATACAACAAATCAACATCATGGCACACTTCGGTTCAGACTCTGATGATTGTCTTGGACAGCTGGACAATGAAGAGATTGGTTGGAGGTATGTCAACGCTCCAGATGGTCAAAAGTCAAAATCATAATGCAACTTCTCTGAAGGAAGTTGGGAGGAGGGGGCATTACGAGACTGAAGCTGTTAAAGTATTTGGTTATGCGCCATATGAGGTGTAGCAAGGTAAATGGATCCTGGAGAAGATCCATTTACCCCATCCACATGTTTAGTCCCACATCGACCAATAGTGGGACTTGGAAGCTCTGGAGAGGCTATATAAGGAGCCTCAGACCTCCTGTAACCATGGAAAAAGTGCAATGCATAACATGCCCCTTTGAGGGCTTCTCCCGTGGTTTCATCCCGCTCCTCACGGAGTATGGTTCCACGTTAAACCCCGTTGTTCTTTGTGTTCTTTATTCTTTTTCCATGTTCGCTTCCGCATGTTTATTTTCTAACAAAAATATTAACATGTGCACTCGTTGTCCAAGAGATGTAAGGGAGTTGGTGAAGGCCAGCATGGAGGAGAAAAAGGAGAAGGATGTGGAGAGGTCTAGGCGGGATGAACAGTTCACAGAATTCGTGTTTGAGAAGGAGTTCGATGTCTTCTCAGATTCAATCGACGACGACTTTGTCTAACCGATAACATTCAGATCGTAGCGGAGAGGAGGGCATACAAGAGGGTGACAAAAGAGTCCATGGGAAGCGGGTTTGAGAAGAGAGAACTCGGTGGTGCACGTGGCGGCTTCCCTGGTGTCGGTGGCAATGCGAGTGGTTCTGGAGATGCATAAGTTCCAACATCCCTAAAAACACAAAGGGGAAGGGACTTGAACCATTTTTGGCGAGGAGCAAGTTTATGAAGTACAAGCCCAGCAAGGATTCGAGGCAAAAGACGGTGAAGGGGATGTTCACCAATACACGAGAGAGAATGGTGGATCAGGTAATGGGGGAGACATATTCAGGGGGGTCAGGGTCAATAGGAGGTGGTCACGAACCACATGATGATTCAAGATTCGATGCATGGCGAGAATACATGGAGCGACATGGAAACACACATGGACAATTTGTCCCAAGTTCAAGTCCAGGACCTATCTATTTTAATGCATATGGACGACATGGTCATCGTCCTACAGACAATTACATGGACGATTTGATATCATCTGTAGGTTCGTTCCCATACTATGGAGGAAGACCAAGTCCCCTTGGCGGATATGGATCCTCATAAGATGAGAGATCATTTGGGGTCATCTCTAAATATTTTCCTTCTCCTCCACCTGTAACTCCTCCTCGTCAGGCTTATACTCCTCCATCATATGGATATGGTTACAACATTGGATATGGATGATATAACAGCTACATCGGTGAGAACTACCAAGGTAGCCAACCTGAGCAGAGTCGGGGCAACTTCTTTGGCGGTGAAAGTTTTGTTTTCTTCTCTGAGTACTTTGTGCTCGTGCCTCCTCCTCCGTAGAGATTTTTTCCTACTCAGTTGTCGCCATCTCGAGGATCTCAGGCTAGTACTTCGCAGTCTTGTCCTGCACCTCGTGATACCGGATCTAGCGATGCTTTTCCTCGACTCGGGATACTCATAGGGATTGATGACATCAATACATGCAGTATGTCGTGGATTATAAGGCCATGTATTCGTACATGACATGGGAAAATATTGCGAGTTCATTGACTCTGTAATCCGCTATGAGAGACAACAGGGTAAGGGGGTCGATTCAGATCTGTCGCGAAATTCTTGGTTTTAGCTAATATCTATTATAATACTACATTGATTTGAATATTTTTCATTTATTTTTTTAAATAGATAAATCTTTGTACAAAAAAACATTGTCTCGCTACTCATTACTAACATTTTTGAATCAAATGACTTCATATGACTAACATGACCGATATGAGCAAGTGATATATGGATTATAGATGATTTATAATTGTGTGTTATGACATCTAAGTGTATATTTGCAAGTTATTTTATGTTGTAAGAAATTAAGTGAAATCCATTTCCAAAATGATAATATCTATAAGTCAATTATTAAACTATAGTCTATAAGTCAAGGATCAACATTAATCTTGATATGTTCGAAATGATCGATATAAGCGATATAAGGTTTATATATGATCGATATTGTGATCTAAGAGTACGTTTGTAAGTTTTTGGTGATAAAAGAACTTAGATGAACTCCATTTTCGATATATATATGGTAGGTCAACAACTAATAGTATCAACGATATGTTCGATATGACTAATATGTGCAATATAGGGATCATTGTCCTCATAAATGATCTATATGTGTTATCTAAGTATGTATTTATAGGATATTTCTTGTCATAAGGATTTGAATGAAATCCATTTCCAATATCTATAAGTCAAGAACCAACATTAACATCGATATGTTCGAAATAATCAATATGTGCGATACCGATATGTGTGATATATAGTCTATAAATGGCTGATATGTGTGATAGAAGTGTGTATTTATAGGTTAGTTGTTGTTTTAATATCTTGGACGATCTTAATTTCTGAAAATGGCAAAAATGGCTTTTTTGAGCCATTTTCAACATTTCCACCGATATCGTCGCTATATCGGTGATATATCCCAATATATCCTTTTCCAGGCGGACCAAAACGATATCGATATCGATACGGCCTTCCTTGACTGTAATTGAAGATAACTCAAAAGCTTATGAAGTTTTGTGCAAAAATCTTGACTCTAAGGTGGGCCAGATGGATATATTCAGGTTGGCCAAAGCAAGTGAAAGAAAGACCAAAGACCTTTCTCAAGTGAGAAGGTCATATGCGTGTTACTCAAAAGGATATAGAGAATAGATGGAGGCAGTATTTCCATAAGCTTTTCATCGGGGAAGGAAGTAGAGAGATCACTTTGGGTGATCTAGGTAGTAGTGAAAGTTACATGAATCATGCAAGCTATAGACGAGTATAAAGAAAGGAAGTAGATGAGGCTTTGGAGGTTGAGATTGGGAAAGGTGTAGGATCGGAAAATATTCCTATAGAAGTATGGAGAGTCTTTTGTAAGCGTGGTTTGGCTTGGCTTGTGAATTTATTAAATGTTATTTGGTGAAACAAGAAAATGCTTGGAGATTGGAGTAGAAGTATTATTGTGCCTCTTTATGAGAACAAAAGGGACATTCAAAAATGCTCAAATTACAGAGGGATCAAGTTGATGAGTTATACTATGAAAATTTATGAATGCATGATCGAAAGATGGTTGATGCAAGTTTCCAAAGAAAAAAAACAATTTGGATTCATGCTCAGTTCAATCAACCATTGAAGCCATACATTTGTTGAGGAGAACAATTGAGATTTATAGAGCTAAAAGGAAGAACTTCCGTATGATTTTTATTGATTTGGAAAGGGCTTATGATTCTGTCCAACGTGAGATATTAGGAGAGCTATAGAGAAGAGACAAGTACATGTCCTATACATTAACCTCATAAAGGTTATGTATGATATGTCTTTATCTTGTATACGGATCCCGTTTGGGAAGACTGATTATTTGGCATCAACATTGGTTTACATCAATGTTATACTTTGAGTCCATTTCTTTTTTACTTTGATTATGGACGAGTTGATAAGTCACATTCAGGATGAGATACCTTGGTGTATGTTATTTGTTGATGATATTGTTTTGATTGATTGGACTAGAAATAGAGTAAATGAAAAGTTTGTGGTCTGGAGACGTGCATTGGAGATTGATTGATTTCGTATAAGAAGTGCTAAAACTAAATATATTGAGTACACTTTTGATGGACGCAATGATGAAGAAATCAAGGCAAAGATTGGTGACGATAACATTCGGAAGAGAGCTTCTTTTAGATATCTGGGATTTATTTTGCAACATGTTGGGGATGTTAAAACGGAGAGGAGCCTCTGTTGTTCTGTGTGATAAGAAAATTTCTTTAAAAATCAAAGGAAAGTTCTACAAAGCAGTTGTTAGTCCTGCTATGCTCTACGGATCTGAATGTTGGCATGTGAACTGTGGAAAGACGTGAAAAAAGTTGTATTCCTCATATCCCTAGAGCTCTCTTATATAGGAGAAAAGCTCTATAGGAAAAATACATAAAAGAGACTGGATAAACAGAAAAACATAAATAAAACCGTAGAGATATAAATATCTTAACACTTCCCCTCAAGCTGGAGCATATATATCAATCGTGCTTAGCTTGGAACAATGGTGCAAAGGACCCCTCCCAAGAACTTTGGTAAACATGTCTACAATCTGATCTCCTGATGTCGCATGAGAAATGGAAGTCCCTTTTGGATCAAGTCCTAGGTGTAATGACAATCTACTTCAATGTGCTTCTTGTTGTTGCACTGCATTAGGCTCTTGAGTGGTATGGTCTCGCGACGACCGTGGCCACCGTGCTACTGCTGTTGTGCAGCACCTGTGACGGCGGTGGCCTATGGCTGCTACTTCTGAACAGAATGGGAACGAGTCCTCTTAGGTTTTTTTAGTGGGTAAAAACAGCTAGGGCACAGGCTCTGGTCTAGGACCATCGCTTTGATACCATGTGAAAATGGGAAAAGATTTTAATTGTATTCCATTGTGATCCCATGGCTCTTTTATATAGGAGAAAATCCCTACGGGAAAAGTATATAAAGTAGAGGATAAGAAATATGAGTTAAGGCAAATAAAAAACAACTATCTCAAGCTTGCAACGGTGATTAATAAAAATCAAATTTCTCGTGAATTGCACAAAATGACTCCTCTGAGATACTCCGGGTTGCCCGTAGATGCACCTTTAGAGTTAAGCTTATAATAGCCTTTCCACATGTTTCCCCTACTTGAAGACCTTCCTCTTCACAGAAACATTTCCTATTGGCAATCCTTGCGGGTTGCCCGTAGATGCACCTTTAGAGTTAAGCTTATAATAGCCTTTCCACATGTTTCCCCTACTTGAAGACCTTCCTCTTCACAGAAACATTTCCTATTGGCAATCCTTGCCTTAATTAGTAGCATGCTGAGAGAATTTTATCATTGGCCAACATATATGCGTGAGTTATTTAGCCATATAGTGTTGAATGGTGTGGCTCGGTTTTTTTTGTGGGGATATATATAGTGCTTCACACTCCTTGTATCCATTGAGAGAAATATAATAAAAACGTAAGCCTAGGTGGTTTTCTTTCTTTGACCCGAGATTTTAGCTCTCTTTAGGGAGCATGGTTTCTCATAAAATTAATGTTTTCATATTTCTAGTGATTCCTATTAGTTGGAAGTGCCTCATATATCGGTTTCGGTCACCATATCAATGACTGACTGAAACTGAATTTCGATCAAATTTCGGTCATTTCGGTCTCATATTTCAGTGGACCCGCTTACAGCTTGAAATATCAATCATTTCTGGCATATTTTTGTGACTCATTGAAATTAAAATTCGACCTAAATTCAGTCAAAATTCAACGATATTTGATGCCGTGGAAAAAGATATCCTATGCCCATTTATATTTGGGGAACCCTTCTGAATACATATTTCACTGTTGATCTTTAAGTTTAGCCTATGATTGATTGATATGCACTAATACGAGGAGAGGTATTGGTGTTTTCTATTTTTTGCATTTCTATATTCAGTCCTTTTAAGGTTTTTTCGAATATAGTAGTCCTGTTAGTCTTCCTTATAGTTTCAACCTTTTGGGTTCTAGTATTTTTCTGTATCTAAGAAATTTTACTCCTCCAACAAATTCATCTCGTTTCACCCCGCTATGATTTTAATCACAATAAGCACTTGAAGCATGTCTCCCTAATTTGTGAACCGTCCTATATACAACTGATAATTTAAACCTATTATAACACAAACCTTTTACATCATTAAGTATCCACCGACTAACTTTATAAGATAATTACTGTCCTCATTAATGAAATTGTTATGTAACTTCACCCCTTTGTTGACAAGAACATTTGCTATATATGTACTAAGCCTTCTCCTACTATAAGTAGGGTCGGCTACATGGATTCTTGCTTAAATCCATGTTGAAAGATTCGACTATTTTTTACGATGGTCGTCGACTACCTAACGCAACCCCTGCAAGAGTGGGATTTGAACCATGGTCTTTTGTGTGGTAGACACATTGTATTGCCACTAGACCGTCAAGAACATATGCTATCTAAAGACCATCAAGAGCACATCCCGCAACCCACCAACGTAGAAGATTCTAAACACAATAAAAACAATGTCTTTTTCCATATTAAGTAGGGTCAGCTGCATGGATTCTTTGCCTCCTTTCAAACCTATATTGGGTCAATCTCAGACTTATATTCAAAAATCTAAGATCCCTTCTTATAGTCTAATTCCAACACTTCTTGAGCCTTCCTCGCCCTCTCTTAGCCGGCTCACATCCCAAAACTCGCATCTCCTAGTTGGTGCGTCAGTCAGCCTCCATTGCAAATGACCAAACCACCTTAAGCGATTTTCTCGCATCTTATCCTCGATCGGGCTACACGAACTTTTCCTCTGATTGCATCATTTCGAATCCGATCTTTACGTATGTGTCCATGCTTCCACCTTAGCATTTTCATTTCTGCTACTGGCATTCGGCACATGTCTATGGTCCACAGGCCAACATTGATATCCAAAGAGCATAGCATGTCTCACAACTGCTTTGAAAATTTTTCCTTTTATTTTTTAAGGAATTTTCTAATTACAGAGTATCTAAAAGAATCTCTCTCTGAATGTTATCATCATCATTCTTCACCTCGATTCCGTCACCATTGCTTCCATCAAAATTACACTCCATATTTTCATTTTTTGCCGTACTTCTACGAAATCACTTAGATTCCAATGTAGGTCTCCAAACCTCAAGCTTCTCATTTACTCCATCTCTAGTCATCAATCAACGCAATATCACCAGCGAATAACATAAACCAAGGTATCTCATTATGAATGTGACTTGTCAACTTGTCCATAATCAAAGTAAAAAGGAATGGACTCAAAGCTAGACCTTGATGCAGACCAATGTTGATGTCAAAATAAATAGTCTTCGTAGGCCAAATCCGTACACAAGATGAAGCACTATCATACATTTCTTTTAGGTGGCTAATGTATAAGACATGTACTTGTCTCTTCTCCAAAACTCTCCAAAATATCTCCCGCGGGACGTAATCATAAGTCCGTACAAGATTCTAAATACTGCAAGAATTCTTCTTATGCAAGAATCTATACCTTTAATCGGCACCTATAGTTCAGCCTCCATATTGGGAGCCTCCTAAAACTAATGGTAATTAATAAAAATCAGCCTCGAATTTAGTTTTTCTTATTATGATGTCCCTTCAGCATAAACCCTAACCCCATGGCCCATAAATGAGGAGTCATAGGGTGCCTTTTCTTATAAGAAAACATCTTCAATTCCTCCATTAAAAAAATAAAATTAGAAATCCAATATGGAGAAATATGAAAAATTTAGAATCCAATTGAAAGATGAAAACATTTATTTCTTTCATTGGATTTCTAATTTTATTTTGTTTAAAGGAGGAATTGAAGATGCTTTCTTATAAGAAAAGGCACCCTTTGACTCCTCATTTATGGGCCATGGGGTTAGGGTTTATGCTGAAGGGACATCATAATATCCCCCTCTTTCAAAATAAGGCATATATTTGAATTGGGCTCAACTTGTTACAACAACTCTCAACTCAATTTCTGTGTGGACGTGTGGTTTAGGTAAAATGTTAGTGTTGTGATCTTTTAATATTACACTATCGGTATGCAACAACCCTCTTTGTATCAAATCTCGTGTAATGGCAATCAACTTGAACAAGTTTACTGCACTCGTGAAAAATAAAGTGGGATCTCGATGAAATGCAGCTTGATTGTTACATATGAGCTTCGTAGACCTTGTAAGAGTGACATGCTGGTATGTAAGTATGGATTGAATCCATAGAAACTTTGCTATTGCATAAGCCACTGCTCTATACTCGTTCTCTGCAGTAGAATGACGTAAGCAATGTAAGTGATTTCATTCCTTGTCATGTACTTAAGGAAGCTCGTAGTAGCCTTCATATCTAGTAGTTTTCCTCCGCAATTAACATCATAGTAAGCTATAATATCCATAGTGCCCCCCTTTATGAACACCAATCCCATTTATGGAGAGAACTTTTTGAGGTAATGCGTCAAAGTGGGATAAAAAATGATGGTTCATAACTGATTGAGCTTGCAAACTAGAAGTGAGGTATCTAGCCTAGTGATTGTCATATATAAGAGCTTCCCAACCATCTGCTTGTAACGACTTGTATCTTTATCTAGCTAGACTTGCATTGCATGCCTTTGAATCCATTGGAATCTGGGCTTGTTTGGATCCAAACCTCCCATACTTTAGGTCTCATGTAATAAATTAGCATCATACTTCTTTTTGGACATAACTAGACTTGTTTGGAGCCAAGGTTCAGGAAAGCAGTATGTGTATGCATTCGGATAAGCCACCGAATACTGAATGAAGGGTATGCGGTGACATATGCGGGATATATGCAGTTCTACATAGTTTTATAATTTTCAATTTAACAGTGAATAATTATCTACGAATAACATGACTCTGAATTTATGTATCTAAGTGGAGTTAAAGAAGATATAAGAAAAAAAGTTCATGTTAGATGGTTGAGTATTTGCTTTTATTTACCTAACATTTAACTATAGAAATTTCACATATTAGATGATTCATAAAGACAAATCTTCATTACACATACATGCACTACATGAGCAAAATCTCAATCAACATATACTAAAATATTTTACGATACATTGCATATATTCATGAAAACAATGCATGAGATAAACATAAAATATTGTATATATATGATGGTATAATGCATTGCAATTGTATACAAATGCATGCCATATTCTTACAATTGAATTGAGGATGAAGCAAATCTACGGAATTAAGCACATGAATGAGAGGATTGGAAAGTTGATGATACTGGAGCAGTATGTGGGGCATATGCGGGCCGTTTATGTGGGGAGGACGCATAGTGCACTAATTCATGAAATCGGTTTGGTCTACATGCCACACGGGCATATGCGGTCGCATGTGTATCTCGTGCAGCCCAATTCATGAACACTGTCTGGAGCAACTAATCTCAATCCCAAGGAAGTATCATAGTGGTCCGAGTTCCTTGTTAGAAAATGCTCTGCAAGTTGTTTCTTCAATAATACTCTTGAGTCATCACTCGTGAGGATGATGCCATGTACATAAACCAATATGGTTACAATGCCTTTTCCTATTTTCTGAAGAAACATGGATCGGTAATATTTAGATTTGGAGAGTCTCGAATTCTTAAGAACCTCTATGAAACTGAGAGCGGGGACTCTTCTTAAGGTTGTAAATGGCATTCTTCAATTGGCATACCCTTTGCCAATTTCCTTGAAGTTGAAAGCCAATAGGTTGTTGCATATAGATGATCTCTTGTGGATTGTCGTAGGTAAGGCCTTAAATGTCGGATTTCGGTTTCGTTTCGGTGACTGACCGAAACGAAATTTCGATCGAATTTCGGCCGAAATTCGACCGAAATTTCGGTCATTTCGGTCGTTTTTTCAACTAAGGCCCCCAAATTTCGGTCGACACAAGGCATTTCGGCTGGATTTCGGTAACCCACCGAAACCGAAATTCGACCGAAATTCGGTCGAATTTCGGCGAAATTTGAGGCCATGTAGGAGAATGAATTCTTTAGACCAAGCTGATGAAGGGGCCAATCAAGTTGTGTTGCCACGGAAATAAGAATATGTACCATTGAAAGGCATGCCACATAGGAGATGGTATCAAAGAAGTTGACCTCGTATATTTGTGCAAAGCCCTCGGCTACAAGTCGAGTTTTATATCTAGCAATAGAAGTGCTTCACTACAGATACATCTATAGTTGGGTCGACAAGTTGCCATGTCCTCTGCCATGACATGTTGCCATCTAGAGTCACAAAGTGCCTTAACATGACTACTCAGAGCTCTATTACTAACAACGTATATGCAAATCGTCTGTATATTTTTTTAAAACTAGAAGAAACTACTGTAGAAATAGGGTGTATAGTACATTGATATCTGGCCTTTCTTAGGGCTATTAGTATATCTGGCATAGTAATCGGTGTCCTATCTCTTGTGTCATCACATGTGTTACTTGTGTCAATGCTAGTGTCAGAAGTGCTTGTCCCTGTTGTTGTACCATTAATAGAAATAAAACTGTAAAGGCTTAGTCAAAGGAGTCACCTCGGTTGGATTAGCATTCGTTGTTTTAGAAGGAGGTTATCTCTGTTTTTAGTGAACTTAGTATCTTGGGGCACAGAGAAGCACATGAACATGTATCGGAGCAGTCACAAAGACATTGGGTCGCGAAGACACATGCGTACCTATACTATAAAGGAAGGGGATAAACTAAAAAAAGGTGATGTTTACTCTAATATAGGACCTTCATGACCTCCGTAGATTCTAGCAACAACATCCCCTTTGATTCCTTGCATACTATGAGAAGACACATTTAGCTACTCTACAACCAACTTGCCCCTACTTCCTTTTTTTGAGACTGAAACGGGTGATTCCCCATCGTGGGGGTCACCGCCATAAAATTCCATTAAGGAAAAGTTTAGATTACATTACAGTGAAATCCAGTGGGTCACTACATTCTCAACATAGAACCTCTGGTTTTTGAAGGTCGAGTCGTTTTGTCCGGACCAGATGGCCCAGAGGGTCGCAAAAGGCTTGGAACAATCTTCATTAGAGTTCGTGCCACAAGACCGGATCGAAGGCCTGAATTCTGTAGTTCCACCACTCCTCACCCATGAAAGGTCCATCGCACTCCGGACCTGCTCAGACCCCCTGCACTTGAAGAACAAGTGGTCTAAGTCCTCCTTCGCCTCACATCTATCGCAATGCGTGTCTGGCAAATTTAGCAATCTCCCCCTCCGAGCTTTATCGCATAGGCGACCCCTTCTCAAACACCAAAGAAATATTTCTGCTCTACTCGGGATCTTTGTCGCCCAAAGAACTGTCATGTCCTGGCAATGGTCCCTATCTGGTTCCTCTTCCCTTGTTCTCAACTCTTTGTAGGCTTTCTTGACTGAAAATTTCTTGTCGATCCACTTGAAGTTGTCTCTGTCCAGCGAGAAATCCCCGGGCGGTAGTAGCTCATTCTGCATGGTAATGTAATCCTCATTTGTTGGTCAGAAAGATCCGCCAGGAACCGCGAAAACCAAGTCTCACCATCCGCAAGCTGAGAGAGCGCGACCTCCTTTGTACCTGTCAAGGCAAAAGGGCGTGGAAATCTGTTTTCCAAATGCCCTCTCCAGTCCAATTATCACGCCAGAAGCGAAATAGATGCCTGTTCCCCACCTTCGGCCTGAGCTTGCGCATCAACAGTGGCAGGACTACTCGGTACCAGCCTAGAGCGAGGACTCATAACGCACTCTCTTGGTTACAAGCTCGCCACCAACTCCATATATCTTCCTTATCAATCTAATAGCCAACGAGGTAGAAGAGCCCCAAACTCGGATCACCCATTTGGTTATGAGCGCCTTATTCATACATTCCACGTCGCGAACCCTAAGGCCACCTTCGTTGGGCCCCTCGTGACCTTGCCCCACCTTACGAGGTGTATCCCTGGGCCTTGTTGTTTCTCGTCAGACCAAAAGAATCTCCTCATCAAAGCTTCAATTTTCCTTCGTACCCCCACTGGCATCAGTCCAGTAGAGTAGAAAAAGATATGAATAGCTGAGAGTACATGCTTCAGAAGAACTAACTTACCCCCTCTAGATAAAGTGACTGCTTTCCACCCTACCAGCCTCTGTTCTATCCTTCGAACCACGTCATCCCTATTCGTACTCTAGAGCTTCCCAGCAACCAAGAGCAGTCTCAATTAGAGGATGGGAAGATCTCCCAACCCGCAGCCCGTAATCTACGCTATGTTGCCTCGTTTCGCTTCATCCATCCCAAAGGTAATAGTCATCGACTTGTTCTTGTTGATTTCCAGGCATGAGAGCTGGCCAAATATGTCCACCAGGTGCGCAGCATTTGCACTTTGACCCTTAGTGTCACCCAGAAAGAGGATCGTATCGTCTGCATACTACAACAAATATATAGAGATGTCCTCCTTACAGAAGCCCTCGCACCACCCCACCTCAATCGCATGTCTGAAAGAACCCCCAGTGCGTCCGCCACCAGAACAAACAACATAGGCGCCAGTGGGCACCCCAGCCTCACCCCACGCTGCGGCTGGAAGAAACCGCCCTCAGGTTTGCCGTTCACTAAGATAGAGTAGGAAGAAGTCGTGACACATCTCTTCATCCAGTCCACCCACAAATAAGGGAAACCTCTCTTCTGCAAAGAGATTCACATAAACTTCCAGTCAACGCAATCGTAAGCTTTCGCGTAATCTATCTTCCACAAGGCCCCTCTCGTCTTTGTCCGTCTCCAATCTAAGCAGATTTTTGAACCCATCACTAAGCCATCCTCCAAGTGTCTCCCTGGAATAAAAGCTGATTGTCCCTAGAGTATCACCGAATCCAGGACCCCTTTCAGCTTTTTGCCAAAATCTTAGCAAGAATGAGATAGATTGCATTGGAGAGTGCTATCGGCCTAAAGTCCTCCACCCGCACTGGATTATCTTTCTTTGGCAGCAGGAACAGGAGAGCTCTGTTGATCTTCTCGAGCCCTCTATTTCCATCCCTGAATTCATTCAACACTTCAAGAACCTTCTCCTTCAACATGTCCCAGAACTCACGGTAGAACAGCACCGGGAAGCCATCCGGACCAGGAGATCCATCCGCGTTCAAATACCCCTTAAGGCACTCCCGAGCGCCACCTCGTCAGAGACATGAACTCCCCCAACGTCAATGTCGTAGATGTAGTTTCTTCTTTGATGCCCTGAGGCCATTGCATGAAAATATCTCGTGTTTGCATCCCCTTCTTTAAGTCATTTCTGCCTGGATCGTTGACGTCGTGCTGCCTTCTCTTTTATGTCCTCCACCAGTATCTCTTGAAGAAGGCCCTGCCTCTCATTGATCTCCGATTCGAGAAGCTCTCTCGTGTCGTCAAGACCATCTAGTCTGGTAATCTTGGCTTACAGCTCTGTCCTCTTCGAACTCCATCGCATCCTCACCTCCTTCCCGTAGGAAGTAAGAAAGGATCTCAAAGACTTAGAGCTTAGTTGCTAACCTCGAGACTTTTGA
The DNA here is from genome assembly GCA_037367405.1 of Ottelia alismoides. Lineage (NCBI taxonomy): Eukaryota > Viridiplantae > Streptophyta > Magnoliopsida > Alismatales > Hydrocharitaceae > Ottelia > Ottelia alismoides. The sequence continues at coordinate 165,748 of JAZKJV010003986.1, forward strand.
ATCCTCTACTGCACCCCTCTCTACTGTACCGCCACCGCCTCTCTGAAGCCCTCCAGAAGCCAGCCCCGTTCTAAACGGAGAAAGTACTTGCTGTGTCCTTCCTCGACGGAAGACCAAAGGATCGGTGTATGATCCAAATGTGCACGCGGAAGAGCCCAGGCCCTCGAATGGGGGAACATCTCCACACCCTCTAGAGAAAGCAGGAATATGTCCAATCTGGTCCGCAATCTAACATTATGCCAGGTAAATGAGCAGCTCGCAGCATCAATGATTGAATCCCAAATTGTGAACCATCAAACGGAAATCCTCCAAGCCTAAGTCCCTACTGCCTCCCTATTGAGGGTGGTCGTCCGGGAGTAAGGTGACGTTGAGATCACCCCTAATGATCCAGATCTCGGCCACATTCGAAGAGCCCAATTGTTGTAGTTTGGATGTCAGCGTACCCTTTTCAGTGTTGTTTGGGCCATAAACATTCATGACACGGATCTCCAACCCATCCACCCTCCAAAGAAACAAAACCGATAGACGGAACAAAGATCTCGATTCCTCCAAAAGATTAAAGGAATCCTTCCGCCAACGCGACATCAGGCCGCCCGACGCGCCCTGCACCTCCCGCTCTACCAGTACAAAAAGCCCACCGCTGTCCAGCCCGCTTCTCCTATCGTCATCTCCAGGAGGCAACTTAGTCTCTTGCAGCAGGAAGATATCGGCTCCGGCATCAGCTATAATCTTTCTTATCCCTAATCGCTTCTCAGGCCGACCCGCCACCCTCACGTTCCACAAGAGGATCTTTATTGGCATATAATTTGCTTTGACTTCTTCGGGGGGACCAGGCCCAGGCGCACAACCACGGTCCTATCCAAAACACGGAATCGGTTCCGAGTGCCGTGACATTCTGTGGAGGCAGATGTCGATCTCTGAACATCCTCTGCCCTTTCCGCTTCCGCGAGCACTGCCGCTCTCTTCAATTTGCTCTCCTGGTTAAACTTCCTGGCATTGCAATCCCCTAACCTGGGCAATCCCTTCTCTGGGCTCTGGAGCCCCTTGTCCCAACCAAGGACTTCTGCTTCCCTGCTATCCTTAGCCCCTGCCTGGGTCGAGCCCCCTTCGCCCGTAGACCTCGAGCATTTAGCTGCTACACCTTGCTCTCTCTCTCCCTCGCCACGTCCTCCTCCCCCAGAGGTCCACAACCACCCTGACCCCCCTGTTGGGAAAATAGAAGAGCTTGTTTATTCCATCAACCCTAGGCTCTCTTGTATAGGAGAGTAGCCTATGGGTAAATTACAGGAGAGGTTCAACAGAAAAGAAAAATAACACAGAGGTACATAAGAGACTAATATATGTTCACACTCCGCCTCAAGATGGAGCATAGATATCAATCATGCTCAGCTTGGATGCACACTTCTGAAATAGGCCTCGCAGTAGTGCCTTAGTAAAAATATATGTTGTTTGATTCTCTGAACTAACATAGGATGTAGCAATGAATCCCTTCTGAATCATGTCACGTATAAAGTGAAAGTCAACTTCAATGTGTTTGGTTAGTTCATGGAATGCTGGATTATTTGCAATGAACAAGGTCGCCTGATTGTCACATTCCAAAGTCATAGGAAGTGGAACTTCTATATTTAAATATGTAAGCACAGTCTTTACCCACATCATTTCTGTGCTCACCTGGGCCATAGCCCTATACTCAGATTTAACACTAGACTGTGCCACCACAGTTTGTTTCTTGCTCCTCCATGAGATTAGAGAATCTCCAACATATACAGCAAACCCAGAGGTGGACTTCCTGTCCTTGGTACACCCTGCGTAGTCTGCATCTGCACATGCTGAGATAGTATTTTGTTTGCACTTCTTGAACAACAAACCCGCACCTGGAGATGACTTGAGGTGCCTGAGTATCATATGTATGGCATCCATGTGTACTTGACGTGGTTGCTCCGTGAACTGACTCACGCGACTCACAACAAAGGCTATATCGGGCCTAGTAATCGTAATATACAGAAGTTTAATTACCAGTTCTCTGTACCTTCTACTATCCACCTCCTCCGTATCACCATCATATAACTTCATACTGGGGTCCATAGGTGTGGTAGCAGGTCGGCAGCCAAGCATTCTCGTTTCACTCAATAGGTCGGTGACATATTTCCTCTGAGACATTACCAACCCATAAGGATTTCTGGCAAACTCCAGTCCCAGAAAATATCTAAGGACCCCAAGGTCCTTGGTGACGAATTCACGACCCAGCATTTCTTTCGCCTCTTTTATTCCTGTTCATCATCACCTGTAATCATAATGTCATTTACATAGACCATAATTGCAATAATACCTCCGGAATCTTTTGTACAAACAAGGAATGATCAACATTGGAACGTTTGTTTCCTTGTTTTTCAAAGAGATCTGAGAGCTTCTAAAACCACGCTCTGGGGCTCTGCTTAAGGCCATAGATAGCCTTATGAAGTCTGCATACCGTAGAATACTCCCTCTCAACAGCAAAACCAGGTGGTTGTTGCATGTAGACTTCCTCCTGTAAGTCACCATACAAGAACGCATTCTTCACATCCAACTGGTATAGGGGCCACTCTCGAGTAACCGCAACAGACAACAAGAGTGGAATGGCGGGCCACTGGTGAGAATGTATCAAGATAATACACCCCATATGTCTGTGTAAAGCCACGAGCAACAAGATGCGCCTTGTACCTGTCAATACTGCCATCGGCATTCTGCTTGACTGTAAATATCCATTTGCAGCTCACTGGTGACACATCCGCAGGTACATGAACCAGACTCCAAGTACCTCTAGACTGAAGAGCTGCCATTTCTTCCTTCATAGCAAGACCCCATCTACTATCCTTCAGTGCGTCCTGGTAATTCCGTGGAATAGCTACTGCTGACAATGTAGCGACAAAATTCCTGAAATCTCCAGTTAGTCGATCAAAAGATTCAGAAGCTGCTAAAGGATAGGATGCACAACTCCTCTTTGACTTCTGTATAGCAATAGGAACATCGAACGTCTGGCCTCTGTAACACAACCTGGTCAGAAACTTCATCAGATCCGTCAATGGTAATATCTTCAGAACATACCTTAGGCGAGCTGGGTGATGAGCAATGACCATGAACTGAAGTAGGCCTGCAGGTGTAATGAAATGGTAAAGGGGAAACTGGTATAGTGACAGGTGGTAGTGATGGTGGCGGTGGTGGTGGCGGTGGTGGTGGTGACATGTAAATGGCATCATTATTATTATTAGTAGGGGGTATCAATTGATCACCAAAGGCTGAGAAATACATGATAGATTCAAAGAATGTAACATCTGCACTAAGTTGGCCATAAATTTCAGCGAAATCGGCCGAGTTTCTGTCGAATATCGATATCCAGTTGAAATCGAAATTCGACTGAAATGACCGAAATATGGGGTCCTAGTACAAAAAATGACCGAAATTCCGGTCTAAATTCCACCGAAATTCCATCAAAAAACTGTTTTGGTCGATACCGAAATGGTGACCGAAATCGACATTTAAGGCCTTGGCACTAACAGGGTACCGCCTGCGCAAAGGATCATAACACTTGTTCCCCTTCTGAGTTCTGGAGTACCCAACGAAGACACACTTGACAGCCCTAGGAGAGAGCTTGTCAGTTCCTGGAGACAACTGGTGGACAAACGCAACAAAACCGAACACACATGGAGTAAGGGAGAATGATTCTTTTCCAGGGAAGATAAGAGAGAAGGGAATCTTCTCACCTAGAACAGATGCCGTTATACGATTGATTAGGTAACATGCTGTAAGAACGGCGTCTCCCAGAAAGAGTGAGGAGCATGACTCTTTATAAGAAGTGACCTGGTTACATCCAATAAATGGCGATGTTTCCTTTCGGCAACCCCATTCTGTTGGCAGGTATAAGCACAGGATGTCTGGTGAACGATTCCTTGGGATGAAAAATAACTGGATAAAGCATGAGTACACATTTCTAGGGCATTATCACTTCTCACAATTTTAACATATGCAAAAAAGACATTACGAATCTCACTAAGAAAATTGATGATAATATTCCCTGCTTCAGATTTATTCTTTAACAAAAATACCCATGATACTCGAGAGAAATCGTCCACAATAACTATATAAAACCTGTGTCCCTGATGATCAAGAACACGACTCGGACCCCAGATATCGACGTGAAACAACTCATACTTGGAGTTACTACTCCGACACTGACGACTGGGAAAGGTTGACCGATGATGCTTTCCCAACTGACAAGCCTCACATTGATAGACGTGTGAGGTGAAATCTGGGGTAACACACGATGCAGTTTTTGAAGCGGTAGATGTTCAAAGTGCAGGTGCCATAACAGATGAGATACGGGTCCAACATGTAGAGATGAGGTTCCAGCAAGGGAGGCTGACTAAGATGATATAGGCCTCCTTGCTCATAACCACGCCCAATCACGTTGCCTGTAAGGATGTCCTGAAAAACAAGAGAGGATGGATCAAAAATCACCCGACACTGTAAATCCTTTGTAATTTGACTGACTGACAACAGATTCATTGAAAAGTCAGGTGCGTGTAACACATTCTTGAGCTGCATAGAAGGTGTCAGTCTAATCTTCCCCTTACCGGTAATCGAGGAATGTGTGCCATTAGCAATGACCATTGTTCGACCTGGAGGGATCTGTCTGTATCCTGTAAGTAGACTTTGATCACCACATAGATGATGTGTGGCGCCAGAGTCCATAATCCATGCTAAAGTATTTGATCCACTACTAATAAATGCATATGTACTACCTGATGTACTAGTGGATGCCGAGGCAGGTGCGGCAACATCAGATTGGTTCTCAGTAGTGGGTGTTGGTCCAGATAGAGGAATAATGCCCCTTAGAAGGGCAACAAGATCATCAAAGTGTTGATCCAAAGAGGCAGTATATGGAGGCTCTATCTGCTCGACGACTCGTGCAGATGCAGGAAATCCATGCTTAGAGTAGCATGTGTCTTCAATATGTCCGGTGCGATGGCAGTAGGTACAATTGGCCGAATACGACCTCCTCTACCACGAGGGCCACAGCTACAGGTATGATGACCTCCACTGCCCCTGTTGGTAGCCATTGTTGAAGCAGTCAGATTCGTGGCCGTAGAGGGGACAGTGATGCGACTCAATCTGTGAAAGGCTTCCTCCATAGGAGGTATAGTAGAATCTGCCAGGATCTGAGATCGCACCGCCTCATACTCTGGATCAAGGGCAGCAAGGAAAACTCCTACATAGTAGCATTCCGGTAGGTCTTCTGTTGCTCTGACGTGGCTGCCAGGGGCATGAAGCTGTACAGCTTCTCTAACATCCCTCGTAGAGATGTGTATAGTGAGTGTAGAGGGCGTCCATTCTGCTTGATGGTGAATATGTCATGCTGGAGTTGCAAAATCTTCGTTTCATTCTTCGCTTGAGAGTATGTGGCAGCCAGAATATCCCACATTGCTTTGGTTGTGGGCTAATGAAAAATATCATTGGCAATCTCGATTGCCAGAGTTCCAGATAGCCATATTTTGGCATATGCGTCATCTGCCTCCCACGAGGCATTAATTCCAGTCTTCTCAGCAGGCTCTTCTTCGGTAAGAATGTGTTTCTTACCGGTCGACTTCATCATACTCATGAACTGCATCACCCACAGTTCATAGTTCGTACCATCCATCTTTACAATAGGCGCTGGACCTCGAAAGGCGCCTATAGATGGAATATCCGCCTTGCTTTCTGACATACTGGTAACAGAAGACTAGAGTAGTAGACTGAAGGTATGATTGTCTACACGGGCATGTACGGGTTTAGTCGCATGTGTAGACTTCAAGCAACCAAACACATTTCTTTGGAGTTGCGACTGCTAGAGATATGTGCAGGACTGATTTACGGCTTAAGTGCGCACAACAAGGAGATGCACATAGCAAGGAGCCGCGATAGGGCGCAGGATACGCGCACAGCAGAGGCACAAGTGCAGGGGCCCAAGATACAGCGTAGCAAGGGGGCGCAAGAGGGCGCGCTGGAGATGTGTGTGAGGCGCAGGTGCAGGAGGGATGCACGCTGGGCTCAGGTGACGCGCGCGAAGCACGCTGGAGATGCGTGTGAAACGCGCTAAAGATGCACGTAAAGCGAGACGAGACGCGCGGAGGCAAGGAGCGCGGGGCGCAGAAGGCGCATGGCTGGTAGCGCGTGGGAGGTGGTTGAGGCGTACAGCCGGCGGCGCGGAGAGAAGGAGAGGCTCGGCAGTGGGGCTAGGATTAGGGTTTGAAGAACTCCGGTTTAGGACCGTCGCTCTGATACCGTGTTGGGAAAATAGAAGAACTTGTTTATTCCATCAACCCTAGGCTCTCTTATATAAGAGAGTAGCCTATGGATAAATTACAGGAGAGGTTCAACAGAAAAGAAAAGTAATGCAGAGGTACATAAGAGACTGATATATGTTCACACCTCCCCCCCACCAAGTATGGCCCCACCTAAGAGGGGGCCACCTCCTCCGTCCATCCAAGAGACTCTCTGCTGCAAACACTGGTTGGTCTCCACTGCCGAAGTCTGCCATGCCCATCCCATCGAGTTGAAAACTTGAGCTGTGTTCCGCCAAGATTCATCGCGGAGATGTTCAATCGAAGAGGAAGGCATGGCCATTAACGGGTTTTGTCTTGCTGAGAATTGCCCGACCGGCTAAAAAGTGGTTGGGGACTCATTTGGACTCCTAACGATCCATCCAGGGCTGGTTCGTCCACCTGATCCGAATACCCGCCCGAGCAAGGGTCCACGTAGAGAGGGGGAGTGCGCTTCCCGGATCGGTCAATTGGACCACGCTCCACATCTACGACCATGGTTGTTCCCGCCTCATCGACAGCGGCTCCATGTATGTGATGCGTCCCCGAAAAAGGAATTTGGAAGGACCCCTCGAAATTGAATGCCCCAAACCGAATCGATTGGGGGAGACGAGGAGACGCCTCCATTGACTGCGACGATCTGCCTCTCAGTGCCCGATTAGAACATCACGAGGGAGCTCTGGTCGGCCGTATCCGGGCAGCCCCCAACGACTATCTCGCCGCTTCCAACCCCCTTCTGCTTTCACGAACATGGTCCCCAGATTCGTTATTAACCTTGGCGATTTCTAATCGAATACCCCTCCCTGTAATCCGGTGCTTCTTCGAACCCATCATCTCCGTCGTAATTCCTCTCACCCTAAGGACAAGGTCCAGCGGCTCCCCCGGACGGCACCTAAAGGATTCGACCTCGACCACCTCTACTTCCCCTCCCAGCAGCTTGCAGAAGCTCGATAGGCCCCGCATGACCAACGGAGCACCTTTCGCTCAAACCCGATCCAGGGGTTCATGTCGAATGAGACCGTCCGCATGCCTCGGCCGGTGCCAGCGCATCAAAGTCCAGCCCTCCTCAGACCACCATAGCAGCTCTGCGGCCTCCTTTTCTTCGAGTCCCCTCGCCAGCACACGCCAAGGCGAAAGTTGCTTGATGTCTCCCCTGAATAGCGTGGCTGAGATAAACCCCACATCTGACGAAGCCCGAAACAACTCCTCCCCCCGCCCGCCGCCTTCCCCCACCAGCAAGCCCGACTCCCGAAGACAATCGCCACAGTGAGATCTCCGACTCAGCGGGCAAGACTTGCTCTTGTGTCAGAAATGGAGGCACCGAAAGCAGCGAATTGGCTCTCTGCATTGCCGAGCCCAGTGTGTCGAGGAACCACAACGGAAGCAGCCTCTCACGAACGGATTGGAAAGGGTTCTCTTCTGCTGCGCTTTGCCCCTGCGAGGTGTCGCCCTATGCCTTCAGACCACCGTCCAGCCGCCCTCAACGTTTTTCTTCCCGAGCCCCTCGCTCTCTTCCTCTCCACCCCCCGAGCCTGTCACTGGGGTCGAAGCCCATATAGCTAATAGCATCCGCCCCTGCTTCCTTTTAGGACTACATATGCAAAGAATGGAAACATTTAATACTTTGTGAAGGGCCTCAACAGGTATATGTTCATCAATAGAAGCAGAAGGAACCTAATCATTCAAAAGGTTGCAGTGAAAACCACATTTCCCCTAGGAACATGGAAATGAATGAGCAAGGTACAAGTAATAACAATCGTATGTTGTGTTTATGCTCGGCCATTGTGATGTACATGCACAAGTCCTCTGATGAATAATCCATCCAGAGGAGAAAAAGAACAATAAGCATAGAAGAGGAACTCCATTGCATCGTCAGACCAAAAAGCCTTTTATGTTGACAATAAATCTAGTTTTGATTTCATTAGCAAAAGCATAGATAATATGGTAGACATTAGACTATTCTTTAGAAGGATAGGCAATTAAGTACAAGAGAAATCGTTAATAAGAACTATATTATGATAATTTCCTAATCGTTCATGATGTCTACTAGGTCCCCCGATATTGAGGTGGATTTAATCAAATAAAGGAGTCGAATAATTACCATTATCCAGAAATAAGCTTTGATGATTCTTTTTTAGTTGGCAAGTGTCACACTCTAGCTGAATAATGGGAGAGAGTTGTGAAAGGGCTCGTTGAATTTTCTGAAGAGGGGTGACCAAGGTGTTGCTGCCAAAGAGCGTCGGAAGTAGGAGGGAACTGAATCCCAAAGTAAGCAATAACTACTAGATATTGAACCAAATCAAGAGAGCACAACACTAACCTAATGAATTCACTTGAAGTTGCTGTAATTGCAACTAAGATCAACTATCTAAAATAAAAGATAATAGTGCATGCTACAAGCTTAATGCAACAGAAGTGATCAAGTAACTGCGGTGAATGAAGGGTGAGGACAAGAGCTTCCAGCCTCCAGGCAAATTCTGCAGTAGGGGAGGATCGTGATTGAATATGTCGAGAGTTATTTCCACGTCTAGAAAGGGCAATGGAGGCGGAGGTTTATTATTATCAGGCCTCGGGATATTGGGTTTGGGAAGAGAAAAGGTGTGCAAGCCACCTCATGAGGTTCGTGTGGGGGCACACTTAAGTGCCTTTGCAGGACAGGTGTTGGGAAAATAGAAGAACTTGTTTATTCCATCAGCCCTAAGCTCTCTTATATAGGAGAGTAGCCTATGGGTAAATTACATAAAGAGTACTGCAGGAATGGAAAAATAATAAAAGACTACATAAGTAGATAATATATATGTTTACACTCCCCCTCAAGATGGAGCATAGATATCAATCATGCTCAGCTTGGACGCACACTTCTGAAACGTGCCTCGCAGTAATGTCTTGGTAAAAATATCTGTAGTTTGATTTTCTGAACTAACATGGGATGTAGCAATGAATCCCTTCTGGATCATGTGACGGATAAAGTGGCAATCAACTTCAATGTGCTTGGTTCGTTCATGGAATGCTGGATTGTTTGCAATGAACAAGGCCGCCTGATTGTCACATTCTAAAGCCATAGGAAGTGGGACTTCTATATGTAAATCTGTAAGCACAGCTTTTACCCACATCATTTCTGTACTAGCTTGGGTCATAGCCCTATATTCAGATTCAGCACTAGACCTTGCTACCACAGTTTGTTTCTTGCTCCTCCACGAGATTAGGGAATCTCCAACATACACAGCAAACCCAAAGGTGGACTTCCTGTCCTTGGGACACCCTGCATAATCTGCATCTGCACAAGCTGAGATAGAGATCACCTTGCCTTTCTTGAACATCAGACCCGCACCTGGGGATGACTTGAGGTACCTGATTATCATATGTATTGCTTCCATGTGGACCTGACGTGGTTGCTCCATGAACTGGCTCACTCGACTCACAGCAAAGGCTATGTCGGGCCTAGTGATAGTGATATATATAAGTTTGCCCACCAGTTCTCTGTATCTTCTCCTATCCACCTCCTCCGTATCATCATCATCATATAGCTTCATACTAGGATCCATTGGTGTGGTAGCAGGTCGGCAGCCAAGCATTCCTGTTTCACTCAACAGGTCAGTGACTTATTTTCTCTGAGACATTACCAGCCGATGCGGATTTCCGGCGAACTCCAGTCCCAGAAAATATCTATGAACTCCAAGGTCCTTGGTGACAAATTCGCTACCCAGCATTTCTTTCACCTTCCTTATCCTGGTACATCATCACCTGTAATCAAGATGTCTTCTACATAGACCATGATTGCAATAATATCTCTGGAAGTCTTTTGTACAAACAAAGAATGATCAGCATTTGAACGTTTGTATTCCTGTTTCTCAGAAAGATCTGAGAGCTTCTGAAACCACGCTCTGGGACTCTGCTTAAGACCATAGATAGCCTTATGAAGTCTGCACACTTTGGAACACTCCCCCTCAACAGCAAAACCGGGTGGCTGTTGCATGTAGACTTCCTCCTGTAAGTCACCATATAAGAAGGCATTCTTCACATCCAACTGATATAGCGGCCAGTCACAAGTAACCGCAACAGACAGCAAGATTCGTAGAGTGGAATGGCGGGCTACTGGCGAGAATGTATCAAGATAGTCCACCCCGTATGTCTGTATAAACCCACGAGCAACAAGACGAGCCTTGTATCTGTCAATACTGCCATCTGCATTCTGCTTGACTGTAAATACCCATTTGCAGCTCACTGAGGACACATCTGTAGGTATAGGAACCATACTCCAAGTTCCTCTAGACTGAAGTGCCGTCATTTCTTCCTCCATTGCTAGACGTCATCTACTATCCTTCATAGCGTTTTGGTAACTCCGTGGAATATCTACAACTGACAAAGCAACTACAAAGTTCGTGAAATCTCCAATTAGTCGTTCAAATGACACAGAAGCTGCTAAAGGATATGAAGCGCAGCTTCTCTTCGACTTGCGTATAGCAATAGGAACATCTAAATCAACCATGTCCTCATTTGTTCTCTGTAACACATCCTGCTCAGAAACATCGTCAGATCCATCAATAGTAATATCTTCAGAACATACCTTGGGCGAGCTAGGTGATGAGTCATGACCATGAGCTGGAGCAGGCCTGCAGGTATAATGAAATGGTAGTAGTGAAACAGGTATAGTAATAGGAGGTGCAAATGATGGTGGTGGTGGTGATGGTTGTAATGGCGGTGGTGGTGTCACATAAATGGCATCGGTATTAGTTGGAGGTATCAACTGATCACCTGAGGATGAAAAATACATTACGGATTCAAAAAACGTAACATCTGCACTAACTAGATACCGCCTGCGCAATGGATCATAGGCTTGTACCCCTTCTGGGTTCTGGAGTACCCAACAAACACACACTTGACAACCCTAGGAGAGAGCTTGTCAATATTGGGAGACAACTGGTGGACAAAGGCAACCGATCCAAACACACGAGGAGTAAGGGAAAACAGTTCTTTACCAGGGAAGATAAGGGAGAAAGGAATCTTTTCTCCTAGAACAGAGGACGGCATACGATTGATTAGGTAGCATGCTGTGAGAACCGCGTCACCCCAGTAAGAATAAGGAGCATGGCTCTGTATAAGAAGTGACATGGTGACATCTAGTAAATGGCGATGTTTCCTTTCAGCGATCCCATTCTGTTGGGAGGTATAGGCACAGGATGTCTGGTGGATAATCCCATGGGATGAGTAGTAACTGGCTAGGACATGAGTACACAATTCCAGGGCATTATCACTTCTCACAATTTTAGCAGATGTGGAGAAAACATTACGAATCTCATTAAGAAAATTGATTATAATATTCCCAGTTTCAGATTTATTCTTTAACAAAAACACCCATGACACACGAGAGAAGTCATCCACAATAACTATATAAAATCTGTCCCTGATGATCAGGAACACGACTCGGACCCCAAATATCAATATGAAATAACTCAAACTTGGAGGTACTACTCCGACACTGACGACTGGGAAAGGTAGACCGATGATGCTTTCCCAACTGACAAGCCTCACATTGGATAGATGTGTGAGGCAGACCCTGGGGTAACACACGACGCAACTTCTGAAGCGGTAGATGTCCAAAGCGCAGATGCCATAGCAGAGGAGATACGGGTCCAGTAGGTAGGGTTGAGGTTCCAGCAAAAGAAGTCTGACTGAGGCGATAGAGGCCTCCTTGCTCATAGCCACGACCAATCACGTTGCCCGTAAGGATGTCCTGAAAAACAAGAGAAGATGGATCAAAAATCACCCGACATTGTAAATCCTTTGTAATTTGGCTGATAGATAATAAATTCATTGAAAAATCAGGTGTGTGTAACACATTCTTGAGCTGCATGGATGATGTCAGTCTAATCTCCCCCTGACCAGTAATTGGGGAATGTGTGCCATTAGCAATGACCACTGTTCGACCTGGAGGGATATATCTGTATCATTTAAGTAGACTTTGATCGCCACAAAGATGATGTGTAGCTCCAGAGTCCATAATCCATGCTGAAGTATCTGAACCTCTACTAGTAAGTGCAAGTGTGCTACCTGATGTACTGGTAGAGGCAGAAGCGGATGCAGCAGCATCAGACTAGTTCTCAGTAGTGGGTGCTGGGCCAGATGGAGGAATAATGCCCCTTAGACAGGCAACGAGATCATCAAAACGTTGATCCAAAGAGGCAGCAGATGGAGCCTCTATCTGCTCGGCGACTCGTGCGGATGCAGGAAATCCATGCTTAGAGTAGCATGTATCTTCAGTATGTCCGGTGCGATGACAGTAGGTACATATTGGCCGAGTATGACCTCCTCTTCCACGAGGACCACGACCACGGGTATGAGGACCTCCACGGCCCCTGTTGGTAGCCATTGCTAAAGCAGTCTGATTCATGGCCGTAGAGGGGACAGTGATCCGACTCAGTCTGTGAAAGGCTTCCTCTATAGGAGGTATAGTAAAATCTGCCAAGATCTGAGATCGTGGCGCCTCATACTCTGGATCAAGGGCAGCAAGGAAAACTCCTACCATAGTAGCATTCTGGTAGGTCTTCTGTTGCTCTGGCGTGACTGTCAGGGGCATGAAGCTGTACAGCTTCTCGAACATCCCTCGTAGAGATGTGTATAGTGAGTGTAGAGGTCGTCCATTCTGCTTGATGGTGAATATGTCATGTTGAAGTTGCAGAATCTTCGTCTCATTCTTCGCTTGAGAGTATGTGGCAGCCAGAATATCCCACATTGCTTTGGTCGTGGGCTGATGAAGAATATCATTGGCAATCTCGATTGCCAGAGTACCCGATAGCCATACTTTGGCATATGCGTCATCTGCCTCCCACGAGGCATTAACTCCAGTCTTCTCAGGCTCTTCTTCGGTAAGAATGTGTTTCTTACCGGTTGACTTCATCATACTCATGAACTGCATCACCCACAGTTCATAGTTCGTACCATCCATCTTTACAATAGGCGTTGGACCTCGAAAGGGGCCTATAGATGGAATATCTGCCTTACTTTCTAGCATACTGGTAATAGAAGACTGGAGTAGTAGACTGAAGTTGTAATTGTCTACACGAACATGTACGTGTTTAGTCGCCTGTGTAGACTTCAAGCAACCAAACCCATTTCTTAGGAGTTGTGAGCGCTAGAGATATATGCAGTACTGATTTACGGCTTAAGGGCGCACTACAAAGAGATGCGCACTGCAAGAAGCTGTGATTGGGCAGGATATGCGCACAGTAGCAAGGAAGCGCGCAGGAGCGCACGAGATCGCGCTGGAGATGCGCGATGCGTGCACGAGGGTGCAGGGGCTCAGGAGCGCTCGAAGGCGCGCTGAGGATGCGCGATGCGTGCAGGGGGTGCACGCTGGGCTCAGGAGATGCGCGAAGCACGCTGGAGAAGCGTGCGAGACGCGCTGGAGACGCGCAAGGCGAGGTAAGGCGCGGGGCGCAGGAGGCGCACGACCGGCAGCGCGCGGGAGAAGACGAGGCTTGGCGGTGGGGTGGGGTTAGGGTTAGGGTTTCAAGAACTCCAGTCTAGGACCGTCGCTCTGATACCATGTTGGGAAAATAGAAGAACTTGTTTATTCCATCAACCCTAGGCTCTCTTATATAGGAGAGTAGCCTATGGGTAAATTACATAAAGAGTACTGCTGGAATGGAAAAATAATAAAAGACTACATAAGTAGATAATATATATGTTTACAACAGGCATATGCCATACTGTCTTTTTGAGTTGCCACCTCAATCACGCCTTGACATAGCAGGCACATGTCTCATCAATGGTCTCTGAGATGCGTACCTTGAAGTGGAATCCCTTTGTCTCGTCTTTCTTTGGCCACTTTTGCACCTCGAGGCACAACTTTTTTTCTCCATACGTGAGGCATGTCTGTCGTTCTTTGTTCTTTTGCGATTGCATTTGTACACTATGTAGTGTGACTTTCTTAGCTGGTTTGATTTTCCATGTTATGTTTCATTCTATCTTAGCCTGCGTTTCTCCTAGCTATAGATGAACATGCCATTTGATTTGGGTTGCTAAACTGCCTCTTTTGGCTTCATTATCGGTGCCTGGCCACACTCATTTCTTGTGCTGCATTCCTAGCCGTGTATAACATATTTTTAGCCTAATTGTTTTGTGCGACTCTGTTCATAGCTCACTTCATTAGATGTCCTAAAATGGTTTCTGATTTAGCGAAAAGTCTTTTCTCCATTATCGTTGCTGAGCGAACTTTTGAGGGACTGTCCTTTGGCCCTTCCTTGCTTTCTTCATGGTTGGGATGATCATCGAAGATGCATCTCGAGACTAGGATCTTTCACCAAAGCTCTCTTTCTGTCACAAATCTGTCTCGTGCAGTCTTTGTTTAAACGTATTTTGTCCTGCATGATCCCTCGCGAGTCACGACAAATGGCTTTCCCAAAGACTTGAACTTTGTCATTGGAATCATGTCATGGCTCTCCTTGTGCAAATAGGCGCCCTGGATTTGAAAAGGCTGAAGAACATGCACTTGCGTGCACAAGTCATAAGATGTGAATCTATTTTCTGCAGCATGTACTTCATCCTTCATGATCCCGTACTTTTTGGTTGTATATATCATTGATGAAATGATTCTCTGCTCAGTATAACCAGCATATGTTTTTTTTCTGCTGAATAGCTGGACTAGCTTATTTCCATTTATTTTGCATCACTAAAGTTTTGATGTATTTTTTAAACACAGAAGAAACAGGATGAACTATTTCAAAACAAACAGAATGCCAAAGATCTACCAGATCAGGTCACCCAACTACCAAAAAAAGCCGACTTATCACATTCTCCATCTTCAGAGAATGGTCTTGCAAGTTCCCAACAACTGAAGCAGGGTTCTGATGATTTTGTTCAACCGAACCTTGACATGGAATCATCCAATGGTGCTCCATGCCGCACAGAAAAATCGACGTGTGCAATGGTAAGGCCAGGCCAAAGTTTTCATGTCGACAAATTGGAAATGCAGAAATTATGCGCTGCGGGAAAGGTGGCAGTTGCCGGTGGGACATCTCCATTGTCGAGGCCCTCTAGTGCACCTCTTGTCCCCGATCTAAAGCCAACTGCTTCCCTTGCCTCGAGCGTTCCAGCATCACCTTTCTTGTCGAGGTCAGTCAGCGCTTTTGGTCGGTTAAGTGCCCCTGAATCTCCATCATCAACCCTCAACTATGCCCCTCTATCCTATCGAAATGCTACAATTGGAAAAACTGCAGCTTGGTCAGATTCTTTGTGTTATCAACGTGGTCTCTCTTCCTCCAGCAAAGGCAGTTTATATTCGCAACCAGCTACTGCTGTAACAGTGTCCTCCACTGATTCTTGTCCTGCTTGGCTGGACCAAATGCCCATGAGACCTAACTCCTCTTTTAACTCTGTCAATACGAATGTATTAATTGGTGGTGATTGTGGTCCGACGGGCCGCTTGATGCATGAGTCAGGTTGCAATGTACTTAATACCTCAAGTTTTGTTAATGATGCTAGATGCCATACTGAGGAGTTGACATCTGGATTGTCTGATAGGCAGTTTCAAGGTAGTGCGGCGGATGAGTTTCCACACCTTGACATAATTAACTATCTTCTCGACGAAGACTCCATGGATGCAAAATCATCAGCAAATGTACGCACCTGTTTTAGACCAAGTTGGCCATATGGTGTATCGGGCGGTCAGCTTGGGGCTGATGTTGGACCTTCAAACGCATCTTGTCAATTGGATGGGCCAGATCAGTATTTTGGTGACATGTCTAATGGCCTGTCTGACTCATCGATCCAAGCTGTTGATGGGGGCAGAGATCTATTGTCACTGGAAACAGATTTACCTGCTTACACTAGTAGAGAAATGGATAGGTGGATGTTTAGCCAGTGGCCACTGGGCGGGGCTGGAAACTCTGTGCTGAGTGGGACTGGCGCTGCCGAATGCAGTCCTGTCTCCTACCAACTCCCGGACTACTCAAATCTTGCCTGCAGTGTGAGCGGCTACGTTATGTATCCTCATGCCAATGGATTTTGACTGAAAACGATAGAGGGAATCATTACCTTGCGATCTTCGGGGGAGTTGCCGACTTGATGATCCTTGCTTTGGAGGTGTTACCTTTGCTTTCCACAAAAGGACATTGTAAAGAGTGATAAAGCATCATTTTAATTTGCACATGTTGCGCTTGTACTTCAGAAATTCTTGTTTAAAAAATCTTGTTGAGGCAAGAAGCTGATCCTTCTAGTATGCTGGAGCTCGTATAATAGCTTGTAACTTGTATGTCTTCCGGGCATTATTAGTTATCATTTTATCGATATAAGTTATAATACAAATGAATCTGCAATAGAAAATATGGAAGCTGATCCTTCTAGAAAATATGGAATGTTATTTATCCCTTGCTTTTGCTTTCCTATATAAAGTAAGTTAATATTGTTTGTGGGGATATTGTACTTCCTGCACAGGCCAGTGATGGTTCAGGGCTGGGCTTCGAGCCAGGATTGCCTGGGTGTAATCCAACAACTTTTAACTCGGCCGAGCTTAAAGGGTTAACTTTTGGATTTCTTACGAGATGCCTGTTCGTAGTAATTTGTATTCCATTAAAGTTTTTAAAGTCGGTCTGTTCAGGAATCAAAGTGTTCGCGTTTATTTCCATCCTTTTTATTGATGAGTTTGATATACTTTCATGCTTTATATGGTTAGTTTTAGATGTATGCAGAGATTTAAATAAAGTGGTGCTACCATCTATAGGCATCCAGATAGGTGGAAGGGAAGAAGAGTGACCTTCGCCATCCAGATATTGTGCATTTTGAAATTCTTATTAGTGAAATTAAGAAATGTATATCTACATCTGACTAGTACAGATGTATTGTATAAATCATCGCTCCATATTTCCATATCCAGCTGTAAATCGTAACTTAGTCTAATTCTAAAATTGTAGGGACATGATTACAAATTTAATAGAAACACATGTTTATATAATTAAGCTAAGGGCATATTAATACACAAAAATCACGATTTTAAGTTTCGCTAGCACTAAAAAGGCTACTCTGACAAGTGATGGAATAATTCCAATTATGACTGATGTATTTGGTAGAATAGTAATGTAAGCATTGTGGCTGAAAGAGTCTTTTGGTCAAGGTGCTAGATTAAAGGGGTTTCCTCTATACGTTTGATCTCATGTTTGCTTCAATAAGCTCGCTTGTGCAATAAAGGATTTCTATTTATTCTGTTATATGACATTAGTTTGAAAAAATTGGAAAGAAAAACAACAGGATTCAAAATTTATTTTTGGGAGTTGTACATTGAATAACTTAAATGTAGAATAAAATTATTTTTAAGTTGTTTTATTAAAATTAATTGTTAGCCATGTAAGCTCGAGGTGAAATATTTCTACAACAAATATTATTATAATATTTGATATATCATAAAGTTTGTTGATTTCACTCATTTTTTGATATTAAATGAATGAATGCACATATAAGGTCCTTTAATACAATCAGGATTATGTACCATGGTCATCTTAATAATCATATAACGGTTAATTCAATGGTTGAATCGTATAGGCTGGTGTTTGGATGATATCTAAAGAGTTAGATTAAGGACTCATCAAGCATCATCAAATGATTGTTAAGAAAGGATCTCCAGCCTGAGATGGAGATGACAATCTTTTTCTAAAACCAAATATTTGATAGGCCTCTTGATGCATGTCCTCTGCACAGGAATAGAGATTCGGAAGTGTCAGATAAGTTAGATCAAAATGTTGAGTTAACGAGATCGAGATAATCGACCTATGTCGTATGATGTCACGATATAGACACATCCTCTGATCGGAGATAGATTTACTATTATATGTCTAAGCATGTACATTATAGAGCATTAGGTTGATAACGTAATCAAGATCTATACAGCAGCGAGCTAGTGTGCATACAAGGACATATGAGTAATGCAATCTCTATATGGGATCATATAGGTTCACTATTGAACCAGAAGACATGCGCCCACTCATAAGGTATTGTAACTGATTAAATTCCATGCATGGTCATCTTCCTTTGAAAGCATGACAAGAATTTGTATGTACGATATATGCTTTTGGAAAGCATATGATAGATACCAACTCCCATTGCTGGATGAGAAAACCTAATGAGAAAATATTGAAGAAAACAGTCTAGATGTTATCTAAAACTTCGGGTTTATTCTACGACTTCCAATATGCAAGATGTACACATAGGAATACTCGATGGCGATGTGATCGTAAACGATTGTATAACCATGGCACTTCTATTCTAATGGGATGAAGGTGACTCCTCTCAATAGATTAGTAATCCAATCTTAGTTCAAATATTGGACATTGATCTGAATATGATTCGTATGCAATGAGAAGATGAGATTTACAGTTTGATTTAATCAAATATCTTGGAGAGACCCCTGAGATCTGGATTTGAGATATGATCTCAATGTCCATATCATTATACATAGAATGTACAATCGCATTGTCCTTATCTCCAAGTATCCACGGAGAAAGCATATTATCGTTGAAATAGTTCAGTAATAATTCGATTATTGATAAAGTATTTAAGCAGTATGAATTGATGTTTAAATGTAATTTAATTATCATGAATAATATGAATGTAATTTATATCATTTAAACACACGAGAATAGTTGGCTAAGATAATTAAATATGTTTTAGTTATCAAATATATGATTAATATGGATATCACTATCCATAATAATCATAAATATTGTAAATGTGATTTATAATATGTCGGAGAGATTTAATTGTAAATAGTATTTACAAATTAAATGTTAAAATAAATTAGATTCAAATTGAACAGTTAATTGTAAATGTTATTTACATTTAATATTGATTGGTTGAATATGATTCATAATTGTCAATGAAATGATTGGTATTATCATAAAATATTTGGAAATTATTTTTGCGAACACTTTTGCATGAGATATGAGATCTTATCAACCATGGAATTAGAGAGCATCCTTACCATAATAAGAGTGCATGAACACCTTGAGTTCTAATTCTTGGTGGCTGTCCACCCTGTGTATGGAAGAGGCTTGCATTCCTTCCAAATAATTCCATATTGATTGATTTAATTCAAGTTAATTATATTTATGAATATTCAATATATTCAATTTATTAATTGTTATTGTAAATTATGCAAAAAATCATGACCATTAATTGTAAGTCAAATTAATCTACATCATTGATTATGTATGCACATGGATTGGGATACATGGACATCTATTTTGTTATAAAAGAAGGACCATACCAAGCTCTTTATTTAAAACAACTTCAAGAGAAACAAATCTCTCGCTCTCTCTTTCTTTCTCTATTCTCATACACGCCCAAGCCCTCTCTCTCTCAATACTACGGTCATACACTATATGACCTAGAGAGCCTCGCAGTCATCGCATCGCAGTTGTAATGTCGGATCGACTACTCGTGGATCTCTGCCTTCTTCGGTACATCTTGGTCGTAAGGAAGACTATATATTTTATGGTACAAAATCAGGAGAATCCACGATCGGATCTTCAACTCAGATTGCAGGAAACACACGTCTCATCGACTAGTCTGCAAGTGTATCCTTCGTCAGATTGGACTTGAGACAGGAAGTCTCTTTGCTTAGAGACGCGTGATTGCAACCATGCTTCAAGAGGTAATCCTTTTGATTCAATTTTTATCTTGATGAAATGATTTGATAAGTTTTCTCATATCATGTGGTTTCATCTAATTAAAATTATTAAATTCCACTACAATTGCAACTAATATGACTAGTTACCCTAAATCATATTTGATGTGATCTGCACGCTTCCATGATGCGTTAAGACCTAAACCCTAGCCTTAAATTTGTATAAGAGCCTTGGTCAAAGCTTTTAGATCTGATCCAAAGCTTAAAGGAACAATGTTTCGTATATCGGATGTGCGGGGACTCATAGTTTATGCATAAGATGCACGTTTTGATCTGTTTTTCGCTAAAATAAAAGGCTATTGTTTATGCGTTGTTTGATTGATTTTTTTATATAATAAAATGTATTTAAAATGTCTAAAATATCTCCAAATCAATAGCGAATAGTTGGCTCCAAAGGTGCATAAATTAAAATTCACAAAGTTCCTACAGTGACAATGTTTTTGCATGTATTCGCGAATCTGTAACAAATTAATTTTTGGTTACTACTTTTCCATCATGAAACATGAAATAAATACTTTAATTAAGTACAGAATTAAACCAGCAAACCACTCAGCTTTATTTTGCATGATTCTAACTCTTTTTACTCCCGATATTCCATATTTAGTGGAGATGGATCATATTATGATTGGATAATTAAGATTAATTTCTTAATGTATTTATCATTCAATGTAAATAAAGATAAATGTGATTTTTTTGTGATTAAACCGATTCTTAATATTTATGGAAAATTTGATTAAACATCAATCACCATTGAATGATTGTTTCATGACAAAAATCCTAGTTTAACCTACATTAGTTATAGGTCAACTTTTACATGCAAAACCATGTCTGCTTGACATGACTAGAAATTTAGGATCTTTAAAATGATTTAAGATTCCTAAGATTGTTGAGTGACTACTATATATGTATCATGCCGATCACAAAGAGCTGTGACCGATAAAATCTCTTAGTACAATTTGTACAAATAGTGTTATCTTTAATTGATTCAATGATGGTGTCTAGCTTGTGGGTATGCTATGGTTACTTAACCGGTACCCTCTATCACAGTGGAAGCGCTCCCTGATAGTGTTATCTATCAAACCTGGCTTGATTCGTTTCAAGGATGGGTAACATGAGAAGTCTCCGCATACTTTAAACAACTATTTTGCATAATACAATTGTACAATGCGAGGATGTATACTATATAGTAATATTAAGCAACCCCTAACTGTTTTTTGGTTGAATTGAATTGTTAATTAATTTAATATGATTAAATTAATTAGATCCAACTAAAATAAACACTCTATTATAAATAGATATGTAATTCCCTTGGAAGAAATAATTGTAATGAATATGACTCATAATAATTAATTAAAATTTGAATGAGATATGGATGATCATATAAATGACATCCATGGTCACCTATCAAGGAAAAGAGTTCTGTCGCCATTGATTGTACATTGAAGACGCCTATGCGAAGTCATTACTTCAGTGTACAAGCGTACATGGATCTGTCTCTTTGCTTCTTAAAAGTATAAGGTCGTATGCGTAGTATCCCCAATATTGTCCCTCGTATAAATGAGGTAGTATTGGATTGCACATAATGAGTTATGTTCCTATTCATGGTTGATTCAATCAACAATGGGTGAACATCACCTTAGGGTGGCAGGCCCAGGTGTTAAAGATCGAATTGGGAAATGCAAGTTGGACTTGCAAGGCGAAATGAGTTCCCGCTTCTTTTTACTCAAATTGTAATTTCTCATATAAATGGGATGTAACAAAAGTAAAAAGAAGATCCTAAATCTCGCTAGAGATACAGTGGTAAGTCTATCTCTTGCTTTGAAAGTTTAATAAGGGAATGCACTTTCAGAGTTTAAAAGGCAAGACTTACTTGATTAAAAATCCCTAATCATATAATTTGAATTTAAATATATAATTAATTATATTTTTAATATAGTCCATTCTTAATTGCATATATGAAATCCATAAACCCATTCAACAGGCTTCTAGAGGTCAACTAGTTGATCGGACCATATTATTCAGATTGGATTCGTAACTTGGAACTTGTTCTTTCTGCGGAGCACATCAGCTATGTGTTCACCAAGAACAAGCACACAAACCCTACAACATGAGAAGAATTTACGTTTGATGAAAAATATGATGAAGATCAATTATTGGTTATGTATTATATTATAAGATCTTTATCCAATTTGCTTCAAAGCAATATGTGGACATAGACAAGACCCATGACATAGTGCGGAATATGAAAGAGATGTCGGTGACATGAACCATACCTAATGTTACAATATCATGATAGAACTTATTCGCTGCAAGATGGAGGAGGGGACTTCGGTTCGAGAGAATGTATCAAAATGTTTGGTCATCTCTCGGAACTGGACACCCTTGGGGCACAGATGGATGCAGATATGTAGTATGACTTCATTATGTTGTCTTTGCCCAAGTCTTTCAATAATTTTATGGTATCGCACCACATGAACAAGTTGACCTTGACTAACACTGAGTGATGGCTTTATTAAAGTTTGCAGAAGATGTAATGAAGAAAGAAAATCCCACTGGAAGCACAATGGTTGCACAATTCAATGGGAAGTGTCATCGGAAGCATGGGGATCAAAAGGGTCTGGTCCAGAAGAAAAAGAAGAAGAGTCAAGTTTTTGGCTCATCCTCTCATACTTCTACACTGATAACATTGAAGAAGGATGATGTTTGTCGTCACTGTAAGAAGCCGGGCCGCTAGAAGAATAACTGCCCAGAATAAAAATTATTGGGAAAGGTAAAGCCCCAACATGTATAAAATCTGTTTTCGTCATTGAAACTAATTTTCTCAAAGGACGAGAATGTAGTTGGATCATTGATTATGGTTCTTCTGTTCATCTATGCAATTTGTCGCATCTTGTTCATGAAACTAGGAATCTTAATGAATGGAAGATAGTCATCCAGATGGGATCTGATGCAACTGTTGCTGCAGTTGCCATCGAGACATGCATGTTATCATTATCTAGTGGGAGAGTCCTTGTATTTAAAGAATGGATTTATGTTCCACATGTTAGAATGAACCGTATATATGTACCTATGTTAGTTAGAAATGAATATTCGTTCTTATTCTTTGATAAACTTGTCATATGTTGTTATGATAAATATATTAAAGATGGTATTCTAACTTATGGTGGACTCTATGAATTGCACATTGATGAATCTGTCATGAATGTAACACAAACGAATAAAAACCTTAAAATAATCAGATAGGACAGAAATAATTCTAATATGATTTGGCATCAAAGGCTTGGTCATTTATCTATTGATAGGATCAATAGATTGATAAAGTATCGACTCTTAGATTTTCTACATGTCCAAACTTCACCTACTTGTGAACATTGCAATTGAGGTAAAATGATCAGAGCACCCGTTCATAATAAAGTTACACGGTGTGAGGGTATTCTTAACCTAATACATACCAATGTATGTGGTCTCTTTAGTACTGCGACTCGAAATGGATATCGATATTATTTGACGGTTATCGATGACCATTCATGATAATGGTTTATCTTCCTATTACATCGTATATCTGAAACTTTTGAAGAGTTCAAATAATTCTTAGCTTTTGTCGAGAATCAAATCGATAGGAAAGTTAACATGTTCAATTTGACCGAGGTAGCGAGTACCTCTTAGATGAATTTATACAATACCTCAAAGAAAGAGGGATTGTATCTAATCCCACTCCTCCTGGAACTCCCCAACTAAATGGTATTACTGAAAGATGCAACATGGTCATCATGGACATGGTATGTTCAATGTGAGTAAAGCATATTACCTCTTAGTTTTTAAGGATGTGTAGTAGAGACTACAATGTGTATACTAATCAAGATTTATAGGAAAACAGTACCCAAAACCCCTCATGAGCATTGTTTTGGAATCGAGTTCAGCATTAGACACTTGAGGATTTGGAGTTGCTCGGTCCATGCGAAGAACGTGGATACAAGTAAGCTAGAATCTCGCACGTAAAAGTGTTAATTTATTGGATATGTAAAGGATGATATTGGATACCAACTTTATAGCTCTGAGACTCAAAAGATTTTCGTCTCTAGAAATGTAAAATTTTTAGAGGATGACTTCCTTAAGAGTTAAGATAAAATTGAAGTAAAGGAACTCAGTGAATCCCTTGAGGAAACTGAGCTTCCTTAATCAGAAACTAAAGATGTGAATGAAGATCAAACACATATACCTCTTCGAAGGAGTTCGAGGGTAGTTGCATCATCTGAAAGGTATGGATACTATGTGTTAGGTGAAATTGACAATGTTCCAACTTCATTTGGTGAAGTAGTCGTGGATTAAGTCATGGATAGATGGATGCTTGCAATGAAGTTTGAAATAGACTTCATGACCAAAAACGGTTTACGGACCCTAGAGAATTTATAATTCTCCATTCCATCACCTTTTTTTATTTTTCCTTAAATCCCTAGGTAAATGCATGTAAATAGAATTGATTTATATAAAATAACATCTATTAATTAACCTATAAATGAATTGTAAATACATGTATTTAATTCCAAAATAAAAGAATAAAGGGAAGAAAAGAAAAAGAAATGATGTATTGAAGATATTGAATGACCTAAATCCTGAAATCAAGTTAATATTGACTTCATCAACAAGAATAAAGTAGGGGGAGATATGACACTCGGTCGTACAAAAAATACACCGAAAACCTAATTTAATTCATCGATAAATAGTTTTTTACCTTATTTTATTGTGTATTATACACAACTTAAATAAATAAATGTTCGGCAATAGCATTGTACATACAAATATATAGAAAAATACAAAAACAATAACATAGAAAAATAATACATAGTGTGACTGGGATATACAGATGAAAAGGCCACAAACAAAACTTCACATATCCATAACTCCTTAATTCAATCTAAAAATTGATCAAACTCATTTTATTATTCATAAAATTAAATTATCTATCTAATGAATGTGGTTTCATTGAAATTGGAGTTAAGATACAAAAGTCAGTTTTCTGGGGTCCCATTATATTCTATACAAGTATATTTTATTCTTTATATTTATTTTTTATATTTTTACTATTTGTATACTTTTAAATATGTAGATATAATTTGAAATATATTAAAAATAAAAACACAAAATAAAAGCATTGAAAATACATTAAAATAAATAAGGTATTAAAATATATATGCATATTATAGTTATATTATTTATAGACCTACTTATTTAAGTAAACAAATAAAATTAGACAAATATAATAAAAATATATAAATATGTACTTAAAATAATTTAAATTTATAAAATATGTAAATATAATAATAAATAAACTCATACAAAAAATAAAATAGCTAAAATACAAGTATTTAAACCTATATATACACATGTAAAATTAACGCCTAATAAATAAATAAAAATGTCCATATTTAAATAGTACATAAAATAATAAACATTTTTTTGTTTTTACTTTATTTTATAAAATCATTTAAAATTATCTACCTAATTTATAAGGGAATTTATCCCTTTATTTTTTGTTAGTCCACATGGACCAACCAAAAGCCAGTGTTTGTTGACATGTTGATCAACTGTACGCCCTTCCCTCTAACTTTGTCAGAACTCACGGGAACCCCGATTTTTCCATTTTTCTTCACTTCATTTATCACTCCATACTCCTCAAGTTGCCCACCTCCTTGAACCTCCCACATCCCTACCCACGTCAGAGCCCTAGGCTCCACCAACTCCATTCGCCTTGCACGCAATCTCCCCTTGAATCTCGTCCTTCACCTCTGTTTAGAAATAAATCCAAATCCCCCCCATTTTTCCTTTTGATCTTCATTTTTCCTCCGTAACCCTAATAGTTATTAGGTTGAAGATGTTGGTGACAACAAGGTTTTCCCTTCCTTCTCCACATGGATATGGTCGAGAAGAGGTGTGATCTTCCTCGTTGGAGCTCCGCTAGTGGAGCTCTCTACTCCTTGGACCCAGGTCCGGTAGAGCTGCAAACTTTAGATTTTTCATTTCGCATTTTAATTCAACATCGTAGTATATCTTTTATTCATGCAATTTGCTTGTAACTTAGGTTTAATTCGAGATCTCGTTGACAGCAGCTTAGCGATCCAGCCCTATTTCATTGTGATTCGGATTATTTCCACTTGCCATCTCACTCACATTTCAATCTCCTTCATATGATCCATACTTCGATCCACTTTCCACTTTGATCTTGCATAAATTAATCTCAATCAGAGCTCATTCCTCTGCCCATTGCCGAAGCTCACCACCTTTCACCATCCTGTGTATAACAACTTCAACAACGGGTCGAGAGAAACCCTCTAGAGCCTCTTACTCTTTTCATTGTAGGTATAATTCTTGGAATCCTATTTGGGACCAGAATCATCTCAAACTAAGACTCCCATGTATCTGAACATCGAAGACCTTCCAGGTCCCCATCAGTGAGACCTGGAGCCATATGTGGACTCCCTACAGGTGTGTAAGTGGCCCAGCTACGTGCTGGACGTGTTGGAGCTGAAAGCAGTGATTGGACTGAGGAGGAATAAAAAATCGTAGGAAAGGGGATACATTGTTCTTGAGCATGTTTCCAACCCCCTTCCAAGCCTTTAGATTATAAGAATGGCCCAGATCTAATCTGAGTTGTTGATCTTGAAGCGAACAGACGTCCACCTCCGCCTTTTGATCGGGCTTGAGTGAACCACGTGGCGCTTTGAGCACCGTCGATGAGCTCCCTTTAAAGGGGTAAATATCAAAGACCCTCTATGTTATTTACTTAGTCTTATAAATATTTCATCTAGTGAACTTTTGTGTAAAATTTGCATGTGGACTCCCAAACTTCCTCTTAATTATAATTTTGTCCCTTGCTAGGTCGCCCCACATGCCCCCCATGTGAGGCCCCTGAGCTATTTATAACCTAGCCCCTATGGGTTTAAGTATTTCCATTTATACCCATATTTTCCAAATATGTGTTAAATTTCTGGAACAATTGCATGCAAGGCCCTGATACTTTCTTCAATTGCATTTATACTCATGTGAAGCACTTATTAAATGTGAATTTAATTAGTTCAATTTCTCTGAGGCCCCTGAACTTTGCTTTTAGTGTTTAAATAGATTTAACTTTGCCTAAATTATATATTGGTTCCCACTAGTTTTAGAAATATATTTTGTATATATTTATTATTAAAATAGCGTGCTATATAAAAATTGTAGGAAACTTATTTAAGGTTCATGTTAGCTTTATTTCTCACATATATTTTTTTCATGGAATTTTAAATTATTTCAAGTTTATAAAAACAAAAAATACATGACATTTTCCCTGTTTAATTATAAAAATACAAAAAAAAATAAAAACACCACTAAAATTTCCAAAAAAAAATTATGGTACATATATTATTATATATCTAACTTTTCACCGGAAATTAATAAAAATGCAAAAAGAAAACCTTAAAAAGTAAAGAACCCTAAAAACTTAGACAAATCAGAAAAAAATCATTAAAATCTTAACAATATTTTCTATTCTGTATTTTTCTTTATTATGAAAGTACATATTAGAAATAGTTATGAAAACTTTGGAGACTATTATCTATTTTTAAACCCCAAAACATTCGGTCGCAATAGTGTATTTACTGTTTCGTACATTTTAATACATTAAAAACATGTAAAAATTAGCAAAAATATAAAAATATAAAATATAGAGAAAATATTAAAAACACAAAAATATTTTATTTTATGAATTTTAAAAATATGTATATATATCTAAAAATATAAAGTCCTATATATAATATATATATACTATATACTACATATATAATACTTATAATTATTACATATACAGTAGTTGAATGTACGTATTGCTCCCCCCATACTTAGGGTAAAAGAGCCCTAAGTATAGGCAACAACAAGAGTGATGAAATGGGATGAAAAAGAACACTCATTATTTACCCCCTCCCCCTATTCTTAGGACAAGGTACGTCCTAAGTAAGGCGAACACACTGTATGAGGTTGATGAGTGAATGGTGGAAAGAAAGTAAACGAAAACAGATATACAAAATGGAAGCTATACATAGATCAAGAAGGTAGAAAGCATACCTTCTTGCCTGACCGCTGAGGAATGGATTTAATAAGTTGTAAGTCTATATCGGGGTTATTAATCAATCTGCAATTCATCACCTCAATATATTGATCTCAGCAAAATCCCTGAGTAAAATCTCAAATAAATGCCCGTAAAATCAATAGATTAATAAAATGATTCTTATAAATAAAATATACTAATTATTATATATTATATTATACAAAATAGATTAATAATAAAAAGGTATAAAATAAAGGAGTTTTTTCACCTGTAAATAACCCAAACTTCATGTAATTTTAATAATTTATTTCAACTCCTTTTCGGCTAATAATTTGTCTACCTTTTTATAAAAATGTATACAAAAATATAAAATAAATTTTACCTCACATAAATACTCCTAGATCTCAAAGAAAAAAGTCATAAAGTCCAACATCCCGATCAAATTCCTGCTCCATATGAACTCCAAATTCCCCAAAATAACTTTTAAGTTTAAGTTAAAAAATTATCTGTACAATGAACATGATTTCATTAAAATCGAAGCTCGATTGCAAAATCTGAGTTTTGGAACCTCGTTGTATATTGTACATAATGCAACAAATGTGACTTTGATTTTTTTTCTTATACAAAACTAACCCTTATTTATTTATTTATTTATTAGTTTCCTGATTATAATTTTTGACAAAAGACATAATAATATTTTTCCATTGAAAATAGCAAAGTGACTTTGTATATAATGTATATATTTTTTTTCTCATTTTTTACTTTTCTTTATTACTAAAAATTACAAAAAAATTTATTCTTGTATTGTATTTTATTTCTAATATTTTATTTTATTTTTATTTCGTAAATATCTTTTATTATAAATACAAAAAATAAAATTAGAAAGGTAAAAAAACATGTACATTGTTTATCTTATTTTGTAAATTCTCCCATCTCTTTTCTCTTTATTTTATTTTCTTTTTTAATAGACAACTTTTAATTTTTTATTTTTTATTTTTCTTTCTCTACTCTAACTTCTCATTCTAACCCCAACTACCATTCAATTCCATTTTCTTCATCTAACCTCCAACATCATTTCTTTTACCACTTTTTTAACCACCATCTCCTTTCTCTTTTTATTCTTATCTTCATCCTCATTTTTCCCCATCTGCCCATCTTAGAGAAAAGGAGATAGCTTGGAATGTTGTGTTGGAGACAACGGCCTAGCATTTTCCTCAAGCGATGACTTCCTTCAAGTGAGATCCGCAGCTACCAACATCTCTGCGTGGAGAGTATCCCCACAAGCTAGCAAAGTTTCTCCGATTTTTTTCGTTTAATCAGATCGAGGCCACAACTGGAGTCCAGTATAGATACTCCACAAATCTGGCGATCTTCACAGGTAAATATTATACTTCTCATTTTATTTTATCTAACATTTTTCTTTCTTCCATGTTGTTTCATCACCACATCCAAATATCATCATCACCTCCATCATGCCATCACCGCTGCCACCATCATATTCTCATCTTTGTTTCATTTCCTATTTGGAAGCAAAAAATAAAAATCAAGGCAATAAAATACAAAAAATAAAAAAACAAGTAGGTGGTCGCCCCCCTCCTCCACTACCGACCACCGTTGCAGATTTCACCGCCACGCACACACCACGGTCGAGCTCCCTTGTACACGGCCCTCCTCCACCACCGTTATGTCGCCGCTCAAGTTCGTCATCACGTGCCTCCACCATGCGACCGTGGTCGTCGCACGCCCTGCCCGTGACCAAGTTCCCTCCAAGTGCGTTGCGCGTCCAGCACCACCGTTCAGCGACCAACACCATCGTAGGTCCTCCCTCCTCGCCACTCATTGGTCTTACTTCACGCTCCTCCTCCAACTCGCAGTCGTGCCAAGTGCCTCCCTCCTCGCCTCATCACCCGTAGGTCCTCCCTCATGCGGCCCTCCTCTGTCCACACGCACCTACCATTCTCTCTTGGCATGCCCTAACCACTCAAGGAGAAGGTCCTTTTTTAAATTTTGTAAAAATTGCAGAATTTTCTCATCAGTTCTCTTTATTTGCAAAAGTGCCCTTGAGCACAATTATGTTGTTTATGTTAGTTTTTTAATTTACGTGGATACTCTTATGTTTGCATGTTAATTTGAACATCTTTCTTTCATCATATATTTTAATGAAAAATGCCATGTTGTTGAGCAACTAATTCTCTATCATTTACCAATTTATTTGGATTTTTGTGAGCTTTGGTATAACTAAAATTTTTTTAATGAAATATTGCATATTTTACCCAATTTATGGTATTAAAATCATATTTAATTCATGATCTGTCCAAAACTTCTTCAAAAGTAAAAAATGATACCTTGAAAGTGCTTTAGCTACTTTATGAATTTTATCTAAATTGGAGTTGTCTTGTGTCTTAAATAAATTGTAGAGTGATTTTAGTAAATGATTTTTAATAAAATCCACACATACTATTTTTGCAAAATTCCAACTCTCATGTATTGCATATTAAAATATCTTACTGAGATAATTCGCTCTCTGGATAAATTGATATTATGGATTTATTAGGAACTAAATACTTGCAATCACTTTGTTTTTATTAAAAAATCAAAAAAATCATATTTATCAAAAAATTCTAAAAATAATATTGTAGTCTCATTTCATCATGTTTAAGTTCCAATGAAATTTTCATAATTTTTACATTCTATTTCTGTGAAAAATAACGTGAAAACCCATAAAAGTGTGCATTTTTCATTGTTGCATTTTAGCCCTTGAAATCCCAAAAAAAAGTGCTTTGTATTCGTCATTGGATTGGGTTTGAAGGAAAATATAATTTCCTAAATTGGATTAATTCCACAACAAAATTAATTTATCTAACTTGTGTGATTTTTTATTAACTTAATTCACCCACATTTTGCATTCGCATTATTTTTGCATTAAAAAATACAAAAATCCGCATTGGAAACCTAGACCTAATTGTTCTGATTTGACTCAAGGTTGTTCCTTTGCCTCCCTTTGTTCAACCCCGGACTTCCCCGGGATATAAATTTAAGCCAAGACATTCCTCATGTAGATCTTTTATCAGTTCTGATTAATTGGCTGAGTGTCATGCTACGAGTACGATTAATATACCCACTCAGGCAACTTTGTCAGATGTCATCATTGCCGATGAGGCAAACGATTTATAGTTAATTAAGAAAATTAGACTTAGGTTTTATCTCGCTCGAGTAGTCTGACCCCAAGTCACCTTGTAATTAATCCATTTGTTGTTTTCCTTCTTTTCTCTTAGTTATTTTTCTGTTACATATTTTTATTGTTTATCTGTCTAATATAAATTTTATTTTCCTTACGAGGTCTCGGTGGACTTGGAGTGCATCGTAGGTCAACGGACGTGACATGCACCGACTGCTGAAGATCAAGGAAATTTTAATCAAATTAAATTATTTATCTCTCGCTAATAGAACTATCTGTGTAGGAATGTTTTTCTTGTTTGCATCTTATATAGTATAAAATTTCAGTTATTCATTGCATCCCGCACATAGAGCATGAGGCTCACTGTAACTCTCTGAACTGGGCATGCATCATTGATTTCACTATTTACTTTTCAAGTCCCTTCCCCTTGGTTTTAAAACTTAGGTTGAAAGGAAATAGGGACTGATCGTTAGACGTGCCATATTTGGTGGATTCATTAAGTGATAATCGAACTTAAAATCAGGATTGCTAATCAGAGTTGAACAAAAAATGACTAAAATTAACGCTTGTTTTCGGGAGAGCAAAACCTCATTGTAAGCTTGTGCAATTGTTATTGTTGAAAGGTGAGGACGCATCCTTTGGGTAGTGCCCAAAACCTACTTTTAAGTCTTGTATAATTGGATGTATATCTTGAATTATCACCTAATTAAAATTGAAAAGGTAAACGGTCGGACTTTACAAACATCACAGTGTTGAGTAGGTGAACTCAAAGTTTGTTCTTGTGTTTGTCTGTTTTATGTGTTATTCGGTGCACTTGCATGCTTTCTTCATCGATCTTCTTCATTCTCCCATCTCTATCTGAAGATGTCAGAATATTGGTCATCATATCCAGGTCACTCTTATTCGACCATATTTCGATCATATCCACCCTCTTATTCCCCCTCCCCACATCCCGACCACGAAGTTAGAACTCCGAGTGACTTCTCCACTTCTTCGTATTTCATACCTGTCCCACATTCTTACACCCCTGACCCACATACACCCTGGATTGACTCACCATATTCTCATCCGCTTGCTAGAATCAAGGAACAAATCAAAGAGTAAGCCACTGCAGAGATGAATGATTGGCAGCATCAGGTTCCCCTACATGCCTCATTCTCACCTCAAGTTGGGACTGGAGAGCAGTTGACCTATATACATCCTAACTTGACCTTAGGGTATAACATGGTCGATTAGACGGACCGAATAGAGAGGCATGGTCTTTCTAACTTGATCGACCTTAGTGATCAAGTCCACCTTGACAAGCCTTCATACCACCAATTCTGAGAGCCAACATATACATGGGATTGAATTCATGCGACCAACTTACAGACCCCTTGTCTACTGACGCCACCTTATGAGGCTCTAACTAATAGCTTCCATATGTTGGGTCGTACTCAAACCAGCATTACATGCCTGAGTCAAGTGTGCTAAGTAAAAGAGCCTGAGTTCTCAACAGTATCCTCCAATTAAGCAGACTTCTCTCATGATCTGTCATGAAAACTTATTAGAGGATGACATTTATAGATCGATCAAGAGTCCAGGTATGAAAGTGGATCATGGATTTCACGGATTGAAT
Source organism: Ottelia alismoides (assembly GCA_037367405.1). Classification (NCBI taxonomy): domain Eukaryota; kingdom Viridiplantae; phylum Streptophyta; class Magnoliopsida; order Alismatales; family Hydrocharitaceae; genus Ottelia; species Ottelia alismoides. The sequence goes on from JAZKJV010003986.1 coordinate 198,634, forward strand.
TTTGAAAACTGGAATACACCGGATTGACCACACGTCATGTACAGTTGGAGTCCCTTCTACCTCCCTCTTCTATTAACCAGTTTCCCTCCAAACTAGAGTTTGTACATTCCCCTATTCCCCCTTCATGTATCAAAAAGACCAAAAAATCCGAAAATACCATAAAATAAAATGTAAAAGACCTAAAAAAAGTTGGACCTTGTAGTTATGGAAGTGATTGATAGAGAGTTGATTTTTTAGCTTCCCTTAATAATGGTCATTGAATACTTTCCCGACCTCAAAAGGTTTCTGAGAAGTAAATTGATGCCTAAAAGGTTGGGTGATAAGAGGACAAGGGCTGAGAGACACATGGTGGTTATGGCCACCTCTTTGGTGACAGGGATAAAAACCAAGAGTCGTGGAGTGAAGCAGTTGCCTAGGTTTGACTATGAAATCAAAGACACTATCTTCACCCATGCAAGAATCGATGATGACTCACGGATAAATATCCTCTCGACCTTCGTGTTTGCTAAGCTCAAACTCAGATCAAGCAGGAAGACAAAAGACATCGTTCAGCAAGCTGATCGGTCTATAAAACAGTCGAGAGGAACCATTTAAGTCATCATTACTTTCCAAAGTACTCTAATTCAGACAGACTTCACGATCATTGACATTGAGCACTGAGGAGAGTTCAACCAGTCTCCGATCATTCTTGGGAAGCTGTTCTTAGCCTTGGCTAAGGCAACTATAGATTGTGAGACTTGAGAGATCAATTTCACTGCATTGGGAGCACTCCAACCTCACCCAATCTTTGAGGACACATGATATTCTAAGGTAACTCGTAAAGTCACAGACAGACATGACCTTCGAGAGATAGTTGAGTCCCGCCAGAGAAGGATTTTTCTGAGGAGCCCTCATCAAGTCGAGATGAGGAGATCTATATGAGTGAGCTCAGTGCGGTTGTTCTTAAGCCATATTTGAGCAAGCAGCTGTGTGTTGACACTCATTGGATGTTCCTTACCCATCACTAGTATTCCTCTAAGGACGATTCTGACAGCGACACATATGTATACTACCCACCCCTCGCTCCTGCAGGAAGGTTCGTCACAAACCCTCTTGATCATGGTATATTCTCATTCCTCCTTATATAGAATTTTCTTCCTTTATTTCCCTCCCTCCCTCGTGATTCGCATCACTCACTCCAGTTCCGTATTATTTTCATTTTGTGGTTATACTTAGGATGACTAGATCCTAAGTATAGGGGGTGAGTGACCCGTGTTCCTCCTTCTCTTCTTTTTATTTTCTTTTTGTATATTCTTTCCTACCCTCATCGGTCCCCCAATATTGTGTTCTCTTCAATACTTAGGTTGACCAATAGGGGGGTCGATGCCCATTGTGTATTCTCCAATGCTCTTATATCCTTGTTCTCTTCTATTCTTTTCACCCTCTTATGCTTAGTACGAGGTATGTCTTTTTATCACCTAGTGCCATGGGGACATAGCACACGCTAAGTATAGAGGGGTTTGTATATATTACATATATACTTTACATATAGCTCATATTTTGACTTGTTTGTAATTAAAATAAGGGTTATGGGTAAATTTTTGTAAATAAGAGGTATATCAAAAAAAATTCATAAACAAAACTTTTTCGAAAAAAATAATGAAAAACACTCCTTTTTCAAAAAAAACTATAGACTTTTTTAAAAAACAAAAATATTATCAAAAAATCTCTTTTCAGAAAAACTTTTCAAAAACTTTTTTTCTTCTTCCTCTTTCTTTTCAAAAAAACAAAAAATAGGTGTCCTTTCTTATTTACCTTTCTTTTAAAACTTTTAGGAAAAAAACAACAAAAATCTTTTTCAAAAAGTATCTTCTTTCTTCTTTTCCTTTCTTTTTCAAAAAAAAACTAACTAATGAATTCTTTTAGTCCCTGACACATTCACATTCACACAAGACTAGTGAAGTTCAAGAATACTTGGTTTATGAGGTCTTGAGATTTTAGTCTAACCAGCCTTAGTCATTAGGGTCTTTGACTTAATTATTCACATTTCTCTAGTTTGAAAGATTTGTGTGCTATATTGCACGCTTAGATTCTACCTTAAGAATATGATCAGCACATCACATACACGACCACGGTTATCATGAGATGAGTTGAAATTTCACTTGAGAAATGGGGATGAGGGATTTGAGTTTGGAACTGATTTTATTATGCTCGAGGATGGAATAAAATCAATGAAGGCTTCATGAAATCTGAGTGTCAGCACCTTTAGCCAGTATGAGAACATGGTTCTTGTACTATCTCTTGACATTTACCTATGTGCCAAGGTGTGATGAAATCTAAAAATTGTTGATCAGTACGCGTCCTTTTATTAAAAGTAGTGGAGATAGCCAAAATTCAAAAGCAAAGAAAAGAAATGTTGAAAGAAAAGCTCTCACCATAAAAAATCAAATATCAAAGTGCTTCCACCAAAGGCGAGCGCCCCAATCATTTCAAATTGTCCACTTAGACCATCGACGTTAGGACCAGGAGTCGGGCTAAACCCAAAAAGGACTCTGTATCATAAATGCTATAAGTCTGGGTATAGAAAGTATATTAGATACTCAAAAAAAGCACACCCTGGTAGGGGTGTAAACGAACCGAACCTGAGCGAACCTATATTTTTTAGGTTCGGTTCGTTTATTTAATCGAGCCTAAACTTGTGTTCAGGTTCGGCTCGTTTATTTTCGAACCGAATCCAAATCGAACCTCTTTTTAAACGAATCGAACCTAAGCGAATATCGAACTTAAGAATTCTCTAATAGGAGGGAGTGAAAAGAAGAGAAATAGAAATATATATGTGTATTTACAATTTTACAGTTAGAATAAATATTCATTTAGTTTTTTTCATTATCTAACTCAGCTTCATCTTTTTAAAAAGTTAGATTAATAAGGATTCGTCTCTTTGAAAAAAGTATAATTATAATATATTTTATATCTATTCAGATGGGGATAAGGAATAAGAATAATGCGGAGATATTCAATAAGTAATGTTTGTACTTGTTCTGTTGATTTGAAGATAAAGAAGGGAAAAGTACTAGACCATAGATGATAGATGTTGTAAACACGATGTGACTATTTATTTTTGGATAGTTTATACCGAGATAAAACCTAGTTATCCCGTAAATATCTAGTTATCTCTAGACAAAACTCACTTACCCTGGGATAAAAACCACTCATCTCAAAATAAGTCCACTTCTACGGATAAGGATTTGTAAATATGTATATGTGTGTGTTTATCGAGCTTTTAACGAATCGAACCTGAACGAACCTATGATTTTTAGGTTCGGTTCGTTTATTTAATCGAGCCTAAACTTGTATTCAGGTTCGGTTCGTTTATTTTCGAACCGAATCTGAATCGAACTTTTAGCGAGCCGAACCTGAGCGAATATCGAACTTGAGAATTTTCTTACACCCCTACACCCTGGTGTACTCCCAAGAAAACAAGTGCAGATGACTCCAACTTATCTTGACGGACACACTGATCAACAACCAAAAAATAATGTGTTGAGTTAATAAGGCACTCGAGAGGATCGTTGTTCCAATGGGAGAGAAGAAATGATACAATCTTATGCCCTTCATCAATTGACCTTCCACCTATACTTTTAAGTCTGACAATTAAAGAGATGGTAAATTGGATGCAAGAAATGATTTATTCCCTAGTGTTGAGGATTGGGTTCTTAGAAGAATCTCTTGGACTCAAATATTGGGTGAAGTTGCGACTCTACTCTTGTAACTGCATTCCACATTTAATGTCATATCTCTATTATATATGTATACACACAGAGTCTTATGATTAGGGAAATTGGATATGACTAGAGCTTGGATCAGCTAAGAATTTTAGGATCACTAAAACTGAGAATTCTTCAACAGATCAAGTCTTGTATTCAAATGCACAGTCAGGGGTTATTACAACTTATTGATTATTTATTTGCTCGAGGACAAGAAAAGTTTAAGTATAGGAGGAGATGAATCTGTGATTCATCATCTCAATATATTGATCTTAGCAAAATCCCTGAGTAAAATCTCGAATAAATGTCCATAAAATCAATAAATTAATAAAATGGTTCATGTAAATAAAATACACTAATTATTATATATTATATTATTTAAAATAAATTAATAATAAAAAATTGTAAAATAATCAAGTTTTTCACTTGTAAATAGCCCAAACTTCATGTATTTTTAATAATTTTATTACAATTTATTTTTGGCAAAATCTTTCTCTAAATTGTTTATAAAAATATATCCAAAAATACAATAATATAAAATAAATTTTACCTTAAATAAATACTCCTAGATCTCAAAGAGATAAAGCCATAAAATCCAATTTCCCGACCAAATTCCTGGTTCATATGAACTTCAAATTCATCAAACTCACTTTTAAAGTTTAAGTTAGAAAATTATGTATACAATGAAAGTGTTTTATTCAAATCAGAGCTCGTTTGCAAAATTTGAGTTTTGGGACCTCATTGTATATTGTACATAATGCAATAAATGTAACTTTAATTTCTCTTGTGCAAATCTAACCCTTATTTATTTATTTATTTATTTTTCTATTAGTTTTTTTATTGTATATTTTAATAAAACATATAATTAAAAAATATCAAAAAAAGTTTTTTCATTGAAAATAAGGTAAAGTGACTTTGTATATACTGTATATATTTTTTTCTATTTTTTATTACTTTTCATAATTACTAAAAATCCAAAAAAATGTTTTTTCACTTAATTTTATTTATAATATTTTATATTATTTTTGTAAATATATTTTATTAAAAATTAAAAATGATAAAATTAGAAAAGTACAAAAAACATGTACATATTGTTTGTCTTGTTTTGTAAATTCTCCGCTCTCTTTTCTTTTTATTTTATTTTATTTTTTTCGTAACCAACTTTTAGTTTCTTTTTATTTTTTTTATTTTTCTTTCTCTGCTCTAACTTCTCATTCTACCCCCAACTCCCACTCAACTCCATTTTCTTCATCTAACCTCACATTCAACATCATTTCTTCCACCACTTTTTTAACCTCCATCTCATTTCTCTTTTTATTCTTCTCATCATCCTCATTTTCCCCCATCCACCAATCTTAGAGAAAAAGAGAGAGCTTGTAGTGTTATGTTGGTGACGACAGCCTAGCATCTTCCTCAAGTGGCAACCTCCTTTAGGCGAGATCCGCAATGAACAACCTCTCCACATGGTGAGTTTTCTGCCAAGTTCACAAAGCTTCTCCAATTTTTTTCATCAAATAAGTTCGAGGCCACAACTTGAGCCCAGTGTAGCTGCTCTGTAAATCCGACGATCTTCACATGTAAATCTTATATCCCCATCTTCTCATTTTATTTTATCTGACATTTTTCTTTCTTCCTTATTGTTTCATCACCACATCCAAATCATATCACCACCACATCATCACCTCCATGTCCCATCACCACCATCATATTCTCATCTTTGTTTCATTTCCTAATTGAAAATAAAAATAAAAATCACAACAGTAAAATACAAAAAAAATAAAAAAAAAATAAAAAAACAAGTAGGTGATCGCCCCCATCATATACCGCTGATCACCGCTGTAAATTTCACTGCCACGGTCGAGCTCCCTCCTACGGGCTCTCCTCGGCCACCATCGCATTGCCCCCTCCTAGTGCTCTACACACAGCAGCTTGTGCAGCCCCACACTGCACCAGTGCCCAGTAGCCACCGCCACCAAGATCCATCATGTGCCTCCACCAGACGACTGAGGTCATCGCGTGCCTGCCCAAGGCCAAGCTCCCTCCACGTGCGTTGCACTTCTAGTGCCGCCATGCAACGACCAGCACCGCCGCATGTCCTCCCTCTTCACCTTGCGGCCCGCAGGTCTTCTCTCACGCTCCTTGACGAGTCTGAAATTACGTGTGTCAAAGACATCAATGTATTTGATCGTGCATAAAAAAAATATGCCATTTCGTTGTAGGCAGCAATCGTAATCGGTCAAGAAAATAACCACAAATATTTATTCAATTTTTAATCACGTGGTTTTATGTTTATTTTACTTGGGCAAGTCCCAAGGTCGAACCCAAGGAGGCAAAGGAACAACCTAGAATTATGTTTATCAAAATTCGTACGCGGTTTTCAAGGCAGTTTTTTTTATAACTTTTCATGCAATTAAAGATGCGAGATGCAATTTTGGCCTATTTTATGAACTAATATGTAAATACTCAAACGATGTCCGAAAAATATGAAACATAGGCACTATGCAAAATGATGAAATGAATGCACTGTAATGTTTTTGGAATTTTTACATGCAAGATGATTTTTTTATGAATTTTCAAATGCAAACAGAATGAATTTCAATATTTAATTATAATAAATATTAAACCAAGTTATTTTTAAGGAATAAAATTATCGATCAATCACTGGGTAATGGACCTTAAAATAATCCTAAACCTCGAAAATACAAGATTCAATACCTATTAAAAATCAATCATTGAAATATGCAAAATAATTTTTAGAGGACGAACTATGCATGCAAATGCGACACTTTTTGGTTACAATGTCAAGCACAATTAATTCTACAATATATGATTTTTCGGGAGTTTTTAGAGCAATGGTTAATCAAATATAAATTTCAGAACAAGAAATGGGTAAATTATGCAATTTTCCACAAAAAATTAATTATTAATTAACACTCCATCACAAAAATATCAACTATATGTCAAAATGTAGAGAATTAATGGACTAACATCATGATATTTTTGAATAATAAACTAATGTTATGTAGATGTCTAAACTCATTGGGGAACAAAGGGGTATTTATGAAAAAATCAATAAATAAAATAAATAATCATGCAGGGGGGTCTAGATGTAGTTATCGCAAACCAGAGGTTGTCTACGCAAAATCTCTTGAGGGGCACGTGCGCAGCACGTACCCTCTGGTCGGCGGGGGCTAGATGGCGAATAAGACAATCTCTGGGGGCCCTTCTGTAAAATACCCAACATGTCACGTGCTATGCACGTGACCCCTGGGGCTGCTTTGTAAATCCATGCAGAACTGGGGGCTTTGTTGAAATATTCCCACGTGTCACGTGACACCCACGTGCTGAGGCGGTTTGGATAGATGATTGGGGAAGGACCTCCACATGGCGCTTTTGTGTACCTCGGCCTGGTTCGAGGCTCCTGGCTCGAATGTGGTTAGGACGTCAGGTTCAGAGAAGATCTGGAGCGTTGATAATTCTTTGATCTGCCGGCTGGGGTTCTCTGATGATTTAACGGTCAGGATCCTTGGGCCCCTTTGTGATCGGGCGATTGGAGTTAGCCGACACACGGCCGAGGGTCGTCGGAGGATCAGCGGAGCAGCCGCATGTTGATGGCCCAGGTGGAGGAGGGCCGGAGGTGATGCTACCGAGGGCCGGCTCCACCGGAGATGCGTGTCGAGACAGAGGAAGGGTGGGAGGAGCTGATGCAGCGTCGTAGCATTGACCGACGGTATACTCAAGGGTTGTCGACGACGGTGGTGAAATAGGTATAGGGGAACGTTGGAGATATAGTGGAAGAGCCATAGACGGCGATGGAGTCGAAGATGATGGTCGAGAGAGGAAACGTGGTCGGAGATGGATACCGGGATGGAGCGAGATGCGGCAGAGGATGAAAGGCAGAGTAGAGGAGAAGGGGTACCTGGAAGGCTCGACGGCGGTTGGCCGGAGCAGAGCAGCTGCCTGGGCTTGCTGCGACGAGAAGCTTAGAGCTCTCGGATCTCGTCGGTCCTTGGCTGTTATGACCTGAAGGCGTTGCACGGCGGATGATCTTTGGTCGGGGCGACGATGTTCTATTTATAGAGGGATGTGATGTGCCGGAGATGGAAGGGTATTTGGGCGGCGATCGATTTGGGATTCGTCAGGATTCGATGGGGATGAGATGCGAGGAGATCTAGTGATTGAAGATGATGAGATTCACTGGATTCGAATGATCGGAGATGGTCGGGAGTGATTGATTCGGAGGAGGCGACGCAGCGAAATCATCGGGCGACGGTGGAGGTGAATCAAGAAAGGGGGTGATGGAGACAATGGGTGATGGGCCGTCCGATCGGCCGAGATAGGATGGCCCAGCGGGTGACACGTGACAGGCGAAAGGGTGCAGGGGCGGTGTACGTGCTTGGCGCGTGCCGAGGCGGCACGTGCCTTGCACGTGCGGGGTCTTTTATTTATTTTTATTTTTTATTTTTTATTTTTTTATTTTATTATTTTTATTATTTTTTATAAAAAACTTAATAAATAAAAACCTTAAAAATGGCTGACACGTAGCGGCTCCAGGAGCTGCCACGTGTCAGCACCACAAAATCCGAAATTAAATACTTTGTTAACTCGAAAATGAATAGCAAATGGCCTCGGATCAAAAAAGTTTCTTCACGAAAATTGCTCATCTCGATGAGATCTACAACTTTCATGAAGATATCAAAACTAAATTCGATTAATTGGATAAAGTGATTTTTTTGGGGTATCCCATTTACATAGAATACCATGATTATTGGGATTTATTTTTTTTGTCATTTTTAAATCAAATAAAAATCCGAAAAAAATATGGTAAATTCAAAGATAAATATTGACACATAATCTAAATTTTTTTTGGATTTTATTAATTAAGAAGAAGAAGAAATAAAATAAAATACGAAAAGACTAATTTTGTACAAGTGGTTAGTGAAGACTCGGACTCAATTTGTTTCTTTGATTTCAAGCTCAATTTGGATTTGGATTTTTGAGCATTTTAATAAAACTTTCATCAAAGAAGACAAATGAAAAATAAACTAAAATAGGTTAATTATGTACATAAAATACTAGGTCAAAAACCGCTAAAATACAAAATGTACAAAAGAAGCCCAAAACCTAACTTTCACATATGAGCTCCGATTCACTTGAACTTGGTCTTGTTTTGAAGGTAATTGAACGTACATTAGTTCAAAAGTGAGTAGAATCAAAACGGACACTGGATGAGGAAGATATAAGGATTTTAGTCCGGAAATCCTAGAACTAGGGTTTGGGTTTTCGGTCCCCTTAATTGGGTTAGTGATTTTTTTTATTTTTTAATCATTCTTATCAGTGATATGTACACAATGAGTGGGTTTGGATCATTCGGAGTTAGCATGAATGAGTTAAAAATCAGGGAAGTTAGGCTATTTACAGGTCAATTTTTTGCTGTGATTTTTGGCTTCTTATTTGTGCAGAAATGTGTGATAAAATGCAATTCTTATGAAACATGCGTGAATGCTAATTATGCAGAATAAATGAAGAAATGCTGATGATCTTGAGAGATTTGAGCTTAATTAATGAGATTTAGAGTGATGAGTCTGCCAGCAAGCAGTCGCACCTAGCACCTCCCTCCTCGCCTCGCCGCACGTAGGCCCTTCAGCACACGGCCCTCCTTTATTCACGTGCGCCTATCCTTCTCTCATGTCATGCCCTAATCGCTCAGGGAGAAGGTCCCTTTTCATTTTTTTATTTGTAAAAATTACATAATTTTCTCACCGATTCTCTTTATTTGCAAAAGTGCTCAAGAGTACAGTTTTATTGTTTAAGTTAGTTTCTGAATTTCTACATATACATATGCATTTACATGTTAATTTGGATATCTTTCTTACATCATTTATTTTAGTGAAAAATGTCTTTTGTTGAGCAACTAATTCTATATCATTTAGCTATTTATGAGGATTTTTGTGAGCTTTGGGTGATTAACTAAAATTCTTTTAGTGAAATATTGCATATTTTACTCCATTTATGGTTTTAAATTCACATTTAACTCGGGCTTTATCCAAAAAATTCTCAAAAATCAGAATTGATGCCTTGAAATGTTCCTTAATCACTTTCCAAATTTCATCTAAATTGGAGCAATCTTGTGCTATAAATAAATTGTAGGTTGATTTTAGTAAATGATTTTTTATTAAATTCACACACATTATTTTTGTGAAAATCCAACTCTCTTGGATTGCATATTAAAATACCTTATTGAAATGATTTTTTTCTCTAGATAAATTGATATTGTGAATTTATTAGGAAGTAAATACTTGCAATCACTCTGTTTTCATTAAAAAATCATAAAAAATCATATATGGTCGAAAAATTCTAAAAAAATTATTGTAGTCTTATTTCATCATGTTTATGTTTTAGTAAATTTTCCATAATTTTTTCATTCTGTTATGCGAAAAAATGCGTGAATACCTATAAAAAGTATGCATTTTTCATTGTTGCATTTTAACTGTTAAAATCCCAAAAAAATATGCTTTGCATTCATCATTGGATTAGTTTTCTAGAAAAAATATAATTTGGATAAATTGGATTAATTTCACATTAAAATTAATTTGGCTAAGTTGTGCGTTTTCATATTACACCCATCTGCATTTTGCATTCGCATTATTTTTTCTTTAAAAATACAAAAAAATGCATTGGAAACCTATACCTGATTGATTTGATTTAACGTAAGGTTGTTCCTTTACCTCCTTATGTTCGACCCTAGCTTTCCCACTATATAAATTTAAGCCCAGACACTCCTCGCGGATATCATTTCTCAGTTCTGATTAATTGGCTAAGTGGTGTGCTACAATGAGTATGATTAATATACCCACTCAAACACTTCATCAGTCATCATCTCACTCAAACTGATCAGGTTCGACATGGTATAGATCTTCAGCAATCTTAAAGTGAGAATGCATGAACTAGTTCGTGAAAGTAGTGTGGTCAGTTTCGTCTTGGGAAGTCCTGGGAATCTCAAAACGAAAAGGCACGAACTCATATATGGAAGTAGTGTGGTCATGTTCTGCTTGAGAAGCCTATACTAAGTCTGCCTTCTACACTAAGGTGTCTATGGTGTAAATACCATGGATGTCATCAATACATCGCCACGCAGAGGAAGAGGGAACTCCAAGGTATATGCTTTTTGAGTCTTCCTCCCTGAAGAGGAATTCTCGGGTCTTAGTCTCATCCATGATAAGACAAAACCTCTCTAATATCAGCAGATAGGTCATAGTCCTCAGGGTCGGCTGACATAGGTACCCTCTCATCAGATGTAGGTCTCTGGTTCGTGGTGGGGGCAGTGACCAAGATGCTCTCGTTGTCAAAATAAAAGTGAATCTCTCCAGATCCATAATCAATAATGACTCTTGCAGAGGTAAGAAAGGGTCGTCCCAAGATGATTGGAGAGTGCTCCACAGGGGTGGAGGTCTTCATGGATAATACAATAAAATCAACAATGTATCTCATGCCTTGGATCAGAATGACGATGTTCTCCAGAATACCCCTCGGCCTCTTTATTGATCCATCAATAATTTGACAAATTATTCTGGCTTTCTTGAGAGGTCCCAGATGAAGATATTGTACCAACGAGAAGGTTATTATATTTATCGAAGAATTGGCGTCAAGGAGAGTGTTATCACATAAATGGTCAGAGATGGTACATTTGATGAGTGGTTTAGTAGTGTCCCCTTACCTATAGAGTGGATGGTGGGTGATGGCATAGGCAGTAGCCATGGTGAGAATGTGTCACTCAGATATGTGGCGTCGCTTTCTTTTCTTGGGTGGGGGTGCAAATAATTGGTTCATGCCCTTTTAAAGTAGGGCCTCATTAATATCATGAATGGTTGCTGCCACTTTGGGAGTGGTCAATTTTTTAAGATTTTATATCTCTTCCATACAAGAGAAGAGATCAGAATCATCACCTACACAAGGATGACTAAGAGCAGTCTGTACAGTGTCATAATTGGAGGTGGAGAAGGTGGGAATTGTGGTGGATGTGTATGTGGGAAAAGGATACGGCAAGGGTGCCCTCTCCTTGCAACTCGACTCGGCTAGGTGTCTCCCTTTATTATCTTTTTGTATTTTTATATTTTCCTCATTTTTTGAATGCTGGGTGATTGCAAGCTCTCATGGGGGTCCTCTAGTGAATCCATGGCATATGAAGGTGAAGCATCAATATATTTTTTATTTGTACTAGTGAGGTCATATATCCCCTGCTTCATTTTCTCTACTACATGTGCCATGTAGTCAATAGCGGTATCCATAAGAGGTGACTCCAACGGCTCAATCGTGGGTGGGAAACATGGTAGGGAATGTGATGGTGGTGGTGGTGGGTAAAAATCGAAGTCTGTGGGACCTGAAACTGTGGATGAGGCAAATATGTACAAAAAGGAAAATCATGAGCAAAGTCCTCTTGAGAAAATGGAGATGAACTGATTAGAGGGTAAGAAGGATCCGCGAAGTCCAGATAATAATAACTCCAGTCAGCCATCTCTGAAACAAAAGATAGGGATTGGGAGATCACGATGTTAAAGTCAAGATATGCTAGAAAAAGGTGTAAATTAGTAGAGAAGATCAATTATGCACACAAACAAACACGAATATAAATAAACAAACCCCCCAATTCACCAACTCGACACAATGATGATCGTGAAAGTTCGATCTTTTTATCTTGTCCAATTTTAGAGTTAGGTGAGAAAATAAAATATTTACAAGCTCATAGGTGCAGTCACCTAGAGTGGTTGTGTTATAGTCGCTGTGCACACCTAGTAGAACACCAGGACCACTTTGTCTAACATCTGAGGCAAGTTCTTACAGCAATAACAGTACCCAAGAGCCAATCCAAGCGCTTAAAGCACAAGTCCAGGGATGGGGGTTGTATTCCTTAGGTGTATGTGTGCCTCACTCAGTCTAAATGCAACATGTGTACAAGGAGGGGGATACTTTCCCCAAAACAAATGATTTTTCTTTTTGATTTTAGGGTTGAGTAGAATTAGCAGACCCAATATTATTGGTTATTATTTTTTGTATTTTTTATAAATGCATGAATCCAGATGAGGTATCAATTCATTTAGTATCTTATGTGGTCAAAATCAGAGGAAGAGAGTCGGAAAAACAATGCAAACATAAATCAATGATGTGTGCTTGGATAGAGATGCTCACCTTTCCTCCAGCTCTCTTCATATAGGATGCTATACAGAATTGAAACCTACTCTACATGCAATGCAAGTCGATGAAAGTGCCCTAGAAGTAGAGATGTTATTAACGTGAAGAACAAAATGCTAAATATTTAGAAAAGAAACCTAGAGTCTGGTCTTAGAGATTCCTCAGTGCCATCCACAACGGGCCCTGCAAGCATTGTGTGGAGTCTCTCGTAGCACGTAGTTTCGAATCCAAATAATGAAAAATTATATTTGACAAGATCCAAGCGTAAAACTATAGGTACATGCAATTCATTTAGGGCTTTGGACCTGCTCTATCGATCAAGAAAATCATAAACTAGGGCTCAATCACACAAATCAAATAAATAGAAAGGCAAAAAAACTTAAAATGCGTGAAACAAAGAAAGAGCGAGAAAAATGTGAAAAATCAAGATGAGGCCCCCAAGTGAACAGGCACCCGGGTAGTGGATCTCATGAAGCATGAATGTCCAAGTCCAAAATTAATAAAATTTATTTTACAAAAATAAAATAAAACACTCTCTCAAAAAATAAAACAAAAAATGCTAAAGAGTGACTGTTCTTTCTCTTTCTCTCTTTGCCTCATTCTCGTGATCTCTCCTGATCGACTTGGGTGCGTCATCATCCTAAGAAGTCATCGTTGTCTTCCGGACCCTCGCAAGAAAGATTAACAAAGAAATAAGTGGTCAGAACAATCAAATAAATATCAAAAATAAATAGCAGAAAATAAAAGAGGAATAATGTACAAAAATGCTACATTCTGTTGCTCCCCAGCAATGATTTGAAATATCGATCGGGCTAAGGAAAAGGATCATACACTCCACACAAAGCGGGAGCACAGTCGATGTGTCAACCACTATCAAATCCCTCATACTAAATTCAACAATTAACCCACATAATATAAGAATCAAGCAATGGAAGCAAAGGTGTGAATCAAAATTTATTATAACCCTACTATAAATGTGCGTATAACGACAAGCAGAGTAGGGGTCAGAGACAGAGAGACAAGTCAGTGTAGTAGGTATATTAATTATAACTAAATAATTAATATAAGTGTATTTGTACAATATTCACGTAATTAATAAATTAATGTTCTGTCAGTTTTATTTTTTATTTATATTTTTTACATTTTTTATTTTATAATTTTCATTTTCTTTTTATAATTTTCTCATTTTTAATTTCTTTTCCTTTTTAATGTAATATATAATAAGTATATACAAATATATATAAGTAATATATAATATAAGTGATATAGATTATAGAATATATAATAAATATACAAATCAGAAAAAACCTAAATAATAGTCCTCTTTATTTTTTAAGGGGTTAACATATTTATAAGGTATTTACAATAACTAATAGTAATATTAAAATATATAACTATATATATTATATAATACTTGGTATTATATTTATAAATATATCTATATATAATCAAAATTTACAAAATAAAGTTTGTGTTTTTTATACTTTTCTTATGTCTTTATGATTTTTCAGGATGTTTCGCTAATTTTTAGGCATTTTTAAAGTTCAAAATAAACAAGATTAGGGACTTTTGAACTAGGCCAAATTGATTTGAGACTTAAAAATTGCAAAAAGGGTCAAGATTTCTCCAAATCAATTTTAACATGTAGATAATATATATTTATACATAGAACAAAAACTAATATTTCTGGGTTTTTCAAAAATATTTTGCATTTTTTTGGGTTAGAAAGGGCTTGCTAATTTTGAGTAAATCTCAAGACATAACATGAACAAGCATGATTTAAGGAACATAGAATAATTTTTCCAAAATTAAATGAGCACATGATCTATTTTTAATAAAAGGAAAAACAAGAGGAAAAATACAAGCAACTGGTAGGGTTTTTTTCCATAAAAACTAACTACAAAGGGGGCACATACATAATTACCGGATACTTTGTACTGAAATTCAAAGTTTAATATTAAACTCTAATTACAAAGGTCTATATGCAAAATGCCCAGCTCACGTGGGGGTCCACATAAGCAAATCTGGCATGACATAAAAATGATATACAAAAATTAAGGGGTCTCTTATGCAAATATTACAAATATTTATAACTATGACTGAAAGTGTAAACATTAACTACTAATAAACAAAAAGAAGGGGCTAAAAGAGAAATATCCCCCACGTATGTGTAATCCAACGACCAAAGATGGTCCACTTAAGCGCTTGGACGGTTGGATGTGCCTGATACTACTTGGCTACTGAAGTCTAGGATTAGATATCTGGATGAGATCAGCGGTCACTACTTCTTCAGATCCAATGTCAACTGAAGGTCATGGATATCCACTCATGATCGAATGGTTGCGAAAGTCTTTGGATGAACTCGAAAGAACAGTGACAAGCTGCTCCTTTGATTGATGAAATCCCGCTCCTCTGTCCTTCTTCCCCACTATGTAGATGCTCACCACATTCTTAGAGGAAGTCCGTAGCTGTCGGTGCCAATAGAAAGGTTCGGGCCCCAATGACAGGGGTGTAGAACTCGAGGAAGGAGAAGGGCACCTGGGGATGGAGTTAACTCCACGTTTGACCCTCAGACGGATACTTCAGCACCTCCAAATGCGATGAAACACACGATAAGGCGGAGACGGGGTGATGGGGGTGAAATGGAGGTGCGATGGAGAGGTCAGTCGAAAGGGTGGAAGAAGACCTCGATTCCCCAATCTGAACAAGATCTAGGGGGCAGGTGAAGGGCAAAAGATGGAGAAACGGGAGGTGAAGTTAGTGGGATGGTCCTAAAGTTTAAGCTAATGCTACTGATTTCAACGAGAAAAAAATGAGAAATGGAAATTAATATTAAGATCTACCTAAAGAGCAAAGAAAATATGACAGCTCGTACTTGAGGGCATGGAGCAGATACCTCGCCAATGCCTCTCTGAAGAGATGGTTGGGACCACCTTCTACACCATTCCTCCTTGCTGTGAAGCTCAGTGAGCAGCTCCTATCACAAGCTACAACACTAGGGAGGTGCTCTGAGGGGCTAAGAACGGGTAAAAAGGGAACCAACCGCAAAAATGCGAAGAAGGGTGGAAGTTATGGGCTGACTAACGGGAGGGGCCTGAGGATGGATTGTAAGTGATCGGGAGTGGGATGATGGCTGAGATATGGTCGACGTGAATCACTGATGATCATGATATGGAGTGGTGGTGGTCTCTAGGGTGAAGGCAACATGGTAGAGGTGTGAATAAGTGGAGAAGATGGATGGCTCATGACTTTTCACACAGTTCGGAAGCTTGAGCATACAATTGACCCCAAGGTCAACAAAAGAAAGGCCCTGGCTGGTCTACATGGACCAATTCAATAAAAATATTAAACAAATTAATTAATTTTGGTTATAAAAAAGTGTTTCTAATTTTATGCAGTATTTAATACATATTTTTATTTATTTTTATGAAGTCATATATTAGAAGTTAATATTTACAAGTAAAATATAAGTGAAAATACATGTATTTTGGATTTTTATTTTTATTTTGTATTGTATATTTTATTATTTTATATAGGTATTATATATATTATTTTATATATATATTTAGATAATTTTATTGTATTTTTTGAGTTTATATGTATTCTTAATTGATTAGGTATATACGCATTATAGGTATATACAAGTATATTTCATCTATATATTGAAGTGATGAACCTGTTTTAATTCTATTTTAATGATTTTATTTTATTTTAATTATGGATATTTGTTTAAAATAATATTTAAAATTTTATAAAATAAAAGAGTTTGAAAAATACGAAGAATATATATATTGAATATTATATACATGTATATTGCACAATAGGTGCCTAAAACCTATCTTTTCCATCTTAATTCCAAATTAGATGAAACTATCTTCATTAAATAGCTTATTAAAAGTTATATACAACTAAAGGTGAATTGGTTATTTTGATACAGTATGGAGAAGATACAGGTCTGTGAAGTTTTTATTTTGACTTTTTATTTTGTATGCTTGAGAACACTGTGCATTATTTTCAATGAACTCAATTTTGTATTTTTATCTACAATATTCATGTACAATGTTTATTGATTTGAGGTATAAATAATAAAGAATAAAATAGATCCCAAAACTAAATTATTGAGTAAAATAAATAATGGTTTTTATTATTATTTTGACATTATCCCTCCCCCCCCCCCACTTTATTCCTGGTGTAGTAAGCTAATTCCTGACTTGGTCTCGGGGTTTAGGATCATTCGATATCTTTGGTATTTAATTCCTTTTTTCTTACTTTATTCTTTTTATTTGGCATTAATTACATCATTTTATATAGTATTTATAGAAAAAATAATGGGTGTTATTTTGTACAAATAAATGCAATATAGGTGCATTTAGCTAGGGATTTAAGGCCAAAATGAAAGAATAAAGGTGATAAAATGGAGATTTATCAACTATATTACGAAGAATGCTTCTTAAGTTAGCCAATTAGCAGTTAATCAGACGGCGTCGTTACTGGAGACACGGCACATTAGTTGATTTGCTTAGGTTTAAATATATTTTTTTCGTGATCTTTAGTGTAATTTCTGTTAACTTTTGTTGTATTGTTTTTATCTACAGCTTATTTATTTGAATTGTGTTTTTTTTGTTTTCAACTCGTTGTTTGGCTACATTATTTGATGATTATATCTAATCATTTAGTTGTTATGTGGCAGGGCCCATGGAGCCTATGAAGATCGGAGTTACGTGGAGGCGGAGAGCTTGGAGTTCTTGATGAAGAGTCTACAATAACAATTGCTTTAGTAGAGATTTTAGAAAGATTAATTGATCATTTTTGTGTTTTAATATTTGTACTGTAATATTTTATTTAAGTGCAATTTTTACAGTGGTTCTCAATTGAGTTCTCACGTGTTTAACCAAGTCTATTATTTATCCTTTTAATTGTTGTGTGTCGAGAGTGGTTCTCGACTTTAGTGGTGTGATTTGGCTTAGGCACATTTGATTCAAATAGTCCAAAGTTAGGTCAAATTGCCTTGTGTCAAATCGTACAAATTAGGCCACACTCAATCTTTTAAGATTCACTATCTTAATAAGTTCATTAATATATGCACCATAATACATTCTACTTAGCTCAAATTAATTGAGCTTCTTTCACATTAACATACTTTTTAGGTGCAGTTTTTCATCTTGCATCATATAGTGTAGATTTAAAATTCAATCTAGCATCCACGTGGAGAGTGATGAGAAGCTATGTAAGTATCTCTAAACGATAACATGCATAATTGGTTTCTTCTTGAATTCCATTTTCCAATTCATTCAACTTGTTTTACAACATAAGGATAAAGGAAAAAAATAGATCGAACATTAGGTGTATCTTATGTGGCCACAATAAATCAAGCGATAACCAAAACTCTAAAATCATGACTGGATTATGCAAGGCGATTAAAAATCAGCCTGGAATAAAAACAATTTGTATTACGGGTGACCAAAGCCCTTATTGGATACAGGTACTTACCCCCAAACAAATTGAGCAAGGACGGATCCCTAAGGTTAGAACCCAAATCCTTAGATTTTTACCCTACGTCTCCAAGTCTAACTCTTGTGGATTTTGGGAGTTGCAAGTGGTTGTCTTCGACCTTAAAAATACGTTTTGGTTGTGTACACTAGTGTATCTCTTTTGGGGTGTGATTTTGAACCCAGTAGCCAAGGAAGATCACCTCATTGATTGAGAACATACAAGAGCACCGCTGGGCGTAAGACGACTCCCTATGTGTAATGCTTGGAAAGATTGAATTCTCACTAACTTGAAATTGACAAGATAATTTGATCGAACTCTTTACGAGCCTCACGTGCTGAGTTGGTGAAATTTTCAAAGTTTGTATTGCATTTGTATTGTGTGAGTTGATTCTGCACATTCAAGTGCACCGTAGTGCTTAGATCTCCTCGATTCAATCATGTTCATATTCGCCTCCTTTTGATTTTGAAGATGGATAATTGGGGAAAATTTTGTTCGAACTTTGTGAACCTTTCGATGAACTCTCCAAAGATCACATCTTAAAGGTTTGTGGAACTTCACTTCATGGATCTACTTGGGCTCATGACTCTCTTGAGTCGATGAACACTTTCACTTTCTTTTCTGACCCGAGACCTCAATTTTCTAAAGGAATTAAAGAAGAGTTTTATAAGATGCCTTCAAAGAGACAGAATGGTGAAGAGGAGGAAAGTGGAGACCCGATGCAGATGGTTTTGGCTAGGTTGGCACAATCTGAGCAGTAGACCGCTTTATTTAAAGAACAACTAGGCCAGCTTAATGTGGGTGTAGATGTGCCGATGGAATAGCATATGATCCTGGGCTGTATAGAGTGCATAAGTGGTTTAGTTTATCCCAACTTGAGATTATGAGTTGAAGCCGCAATTATTGAGTTTGTTTCCTCATTTCAATGAGAATGCACATGAACATACATACACATTCCTTAGGGACTTTGAGTTAGTTTGCGATAACCTTAAGCATCCTAGGGTTAGTCAGGATTATATAAGGCTCAAAGCCCTACCTTTCGCTTTGCGAGAAAGCCCTACTTTTCGCTTTGGGAGATACGACATATTATTGGATGAAGAACATGGGGGTATTTGTAACTTCTTATACTCATTTCAAGGATATTTTCTTGAAGAAGTTCTACCCTTTGAGTAGAACCAACCAGATGTGATCTCGCGTCACAAGTTTCTCTCAGATGTTGAATGAGCCATTTTGTGATACATGGGAGAGATTCAATGACTTGTTATAGAAGCGTCCTTGTCATGGATTAGAGCCTACCCTCCTAGTTCAATCTTTATATATTGGTCTTAACCCTAATGTACAGATTTTAATGAGCACTACCTGTGGAGGCAGTTATGAATCACGTAGTGAGGATAACGTCTAGAAGGTATCGAGAAGATGGCTGATGCGAGTCATTCACATATCGATATTTGGGCATACATAGAGTCCCCCATCACACTCTTACCAAGCAGGGGAAAGAAAGTTGTAGTTGATATCTCTAGGGATTTGATTCCTAGCATGGAAATCGTTGCAGATAAGTTGACAGTAGTGAACAGAATCGACTGGAGGAAGAATGAACTTGACAACAGTTTGTCCAAGTTACCAAAGCAGATGGAAGACTTGGTTGAGAAGGTATGTAGGATGAAGATACATGTCATATCTGCATCGGTTGCTCTTATTAATCATGGACATCATGTACAGGAGCATCCAACGTTAGGGAAACCCCAACCATGGGGTGAGGACCACTCCTTTACTCAGCCACAGTTGCAACCGTAGCAGAGACAGACTTGGAGGAGCCTCCTCACGTGTGGGAGGTGAACATTGTGTGGTATTCACAAGATCATGCCCGATAGGCATGTAGGTGGGACCATCCATCCTATCAGTGTCCCTCTGCTTTCTACAACACCACTTTCACTCCTGCACCTCTTCCTACACAATAGAGCCCTGGAGCCTACCACTCCCAACGGTCGAGGCAACAAAAGTAGTGTATCCGTCAGCCGACGTACCATTCAGGCCCATCTGTTTAGCATCACCCACTGCAATAGCAGTTTCAGAGCCATCAGGGCCAGTCTTCTTCTTCTCAACAACAGTCTCCTTCGTTAGGACCTACAGATTTTTAGAGGCATATTCTCGAGGAGCTTCATTCATACAGGAACGAGATACATGATATGTGGATTGACATCAACTGCTTATCCCATTGGTAGGATGAGTATTCTGCATCATCTACCTCCATTCCCGTCCAGGTTCATGCTAGCCCAAACAACCTGAACAAGACACAACAACAACATCAGTATGGTCAGGTATATTGTTCGGACTCATCTAGAGCTAAGTATGAGATTCTTTCATTTGATTGTACTAATCATATGTCACTCAGGAGTGGAAGGACTGTAGTTGTACCGAACAGGGAGAGGGACATGGAGAAGGTCGTCTCTGAGGCTCTACCTAAGGAGTTTTCATAGGACGAGGAGGACATGCATCAACAACAGCTACCCCTTCAGAGTGAGAAGATATCCAGCACGGTAGAGAGAGGAGGAGGAGCGTGAGAGCACAACAATGTGGAGATATATATTCAGTAGCTATGGGGGACCTTACACCTTCATTTGAGGAGAATGTGCCAACAATAGATAATCCCCGACCTTTAGTAGACAATCATATTTTAGATTCCAAGTTTGATGTAAAATATTCATGTATGAAGAATCCTTTTCAATGAATAAAAAGAAACATGTTTCAATTTATTATTCAAACTCTTTATCTTCTTATGCTTATCCAATCCCTTTCCCATGTGCTCTAACGACATGGATATCCCTAATCATTGGGAAGAGACTCATAAATCATTTTAGGGTGGCCTTTTCTTAGGACCGTTGGAGCATCATCTGACTATCAGACATGAATGATGAAGTTCCATTCTCCAGGCGGAGAAGTGGAACTTAAGATGAAGTAGACGAATGGCAGCGACCTGACTCGGATGCTAGTACAAATTTCTCTTCATCTTTAGAGGCAGATTGCAAAGTAGGTAGCATAGTTGGGATATGGAAACAAACCCCAACAGTACTGAGTGAGACCATCTCATATGGAGAGGACAGTGTTCACAATGCAGTTTATGAGATATTGGTAGAGTTCTTGAGTTATGCGTCTCCATATTCCCTTGATGACTCAAAGATCCCTTTGAATCTATTGGGTTCCATTTTCCATGGAATAGTAAAAGGGTATAGATGACGAGTCGGGCGTGGCTTTTGCCAAACTACCGAATTTTTTTGGCGATCCGACTCCTTATACAACAAAAATAGTTCTACCTTCATGCAGCACAGAATCATATTTAGAGATGGTTTAGCCTGAGTTGACTGATAATACTACTTTGTCAGAGATAAAGTTGCTCCCTCCTACACTCAAGTACGCCTTTCTTCTGAGACCCAAAGATAGATTCATTGTCATTGTTAGTTTTAGCTGACTGCAGAACATGAGTCTAAGTTGTTAGAAGTCTTAGAGAAGAATTACAAGGCTATAGGTTGGATTATGTTGAATCTCATTGAGATTAACCATGCCCTCTGTCCACATCATATTTATGTTGAGGATAATGCACGACCTTCATGTGAGTTTCAGAGAAGATTAAACTCTAATCTACTGGAAGTAGTTAAGAAAGAGATTGAGAAATGGTGTGCAATAGGTTTTATTTACCCCATCTCAAACTCGAAGTGGATGGTCTCACTTTAGGTAGTCCCGAAGAAGTTGTGCATTTAGATGGTAACCAACTATGAGGGGTAGAGATCATGATACGAGTACCCACGTTGTGGTGCATCTCTATCGACTACGTACGCATGAATGTCGCGATCAAGAAAGATCATTTTCTTTTGCCTTTTATTGATCAGATTTTGGAGAGACTAGCATGGAAGGATTTCTTCTGTTTTCTTAATGGATACCCGGGCTATAATCAAGTATCCATTGCCCCTAAGGACTAGGAAAAAACCATGTTTACATGTTCATTCAGTACTTACACATTCAGGTGCATGCCATTCGGACTTTGCAATGCCCCATACACGTTTTAGCGGTGCATAATCGTCGTATTTGCCGAAATGGTGGGGAGATCTTCATGAATGATTTCTCAGTCCATGGTGATTCATTTAATTCATGTTTAGCGTACTTGGATCAAGTTCTTGAAAGGTGCGGGCAAGTGAATCTAGCACTCTCCTGGGAGAAAAGTCATTTCATGGTTAAGGAGGGTATCGTGTTAGGGAACACCATCTTCAAAAAGGGAATATAGGTTGACCATGCCAAGGTGGATGTGACTAGGAAACTTGGTCCACCAAAAAGCTTGGAGTCAGATAGGTCAGTTCTAGGGCATATTACATTTTATAGAAGATTTATTCAGGGTCTCTCTAAGATTGTTTGACCTCTGGCTTAGCTCTTAGGAAAGGACAACGAGTTCACTGTAGATCACAAGTGTTTCGAGGACTTTTGAGTTGTTAAAAAGGAAGATTTGTGACTCGCCTATCTTACAGTCCCATGACCGATCTCTTCCCTCTGAGATCATAACTAATGCATCTGATTTTGCTATAGGAGCTATATCAAGTCAACATCAAGATGGGATATCGTTTTGTGATCCACTACGCGAGCAAAGTTTTAGATCAAGCACGGAAAAACTATACGGTTACCAAAAAGAAAATGGTCACAGTAGCTTGGGCCCTTGAGAAATGTAGATCACACATTTTTTGCTCCACGGTGATAATAATTATCGATCATACAACCATATAAATATTTAATGGAAAAGAAGGATGCGAAGGTGCATCTTCTTAGGTGGATTTTGTTGCTCTAGGAGTTTGATTTGGAGCTTAAAGATAAACTTGGAGTTAAGAATGTTGTGGTTGATCACTTATCTCGTTTAAAGCTAAAGGATTCCTCTGATATAGAGCAAGTCAGAGAGAACTTCCCAGATGAGTCAATTTCTGTTATCAATTCACTCCCACGATATGCCAACATGGTGAAATATCTTGCCTCCAAGAAGGTTCCCTATGGTTGGACTAGGATCAGTATTGACCTACTGAAGTGGGATTCGAGGAGAAACCACTGGGAGGATCTGTTCCTTTTCTTTGAAGGACCAGATTGCGTCTGGAGATGGTGTCCTCATGAGGAATACCAGAGTATCCTCACATATTGTCATTCTTTAGAAGCTGGAGGACACCATTTAAGAAAAAGAACCGTACATGAGGTACTTCAATGTGGATTGTACAGATTGACTTTTTAGAGATGCTACTGATTTTGTATGGTCATGCCCAATGTGTCAAAGGATGGGAGGAACAATTGGCTATAGAGATGAGATTCCCATGCAACTGGTGATTTTCTGTGATGTTTTTTATGCATGGGCCATAGATTTTATGGGTATTTACAATATCCATGGATTTGAGTACATCTTGTTGGAGGTTGATTATTTGTCAAGATGGGTGGAGGCTATCCCAACCCGAGTTGCAGACAACACGAATGTGTTTAAGTTCATAAAGCATCATATTATTGCAAGGTTCGAAGTTCCTAAGGTTTTGATTTCATATGGAGGTAGCCACTTTGTGAGCAGAGAGATGGAATCTTTAGTCGAGGATTATAAGTTTTAGCAGATGGTGACTAGTCCTTACTACCCACAATCAAACAACATGGCAGAGGTTTCTAATATAGAGGTGAATAATATTTTACAGAAGCTAGTTCATCTTGATAGGAAGAATTGGTCTCAGCTATTAGGCCAAGTTCTGTGGGCCTACATAATGGTATATCAGACTCCTCTTGGTACTTAACCTTTTAGGATTATTTATGACAAGCCATGTCATTTGCATGTTGAGTTGATTCACAAGTCTGAGTGGGCAATTAAGAAGATCAACTAAAGATTGTCACCTAGGGAATTTATGCCATGACTTGAACCTCAATGAGCTTGCGAAAATAAGAAACAAAGTGTATGAGAATAGTTTCATCTATAAGGACAAAGTTAAGTGGCATGACCTGCATATTAGATGCAAGAACTTTATCTTAGAACAAAATGTATGGTTGTTTAACATTAAGTAAAAGATTTTCCACATGAAACTAAAGTCAGAGTGGATGGGTCCCTACATAGTGAAGGAAGCGCACAGTAATGGAAGTGTAGAGATCGATGATCTTACAGATGGTGCTATTCTTTCTTGGTCAACGGACAACTGTTAAAGCATTTTATAGAATCCGAAGAATGGTTGGTTCCAGTTAAGATGATTGACTTCATGTCGAGTGAGTGTCTCGCAAGAAATTCTTATATAACACGAAGATACAACTTGAAGATTCGGATCAAATAGATTCAACAACCAGCATATTCACTTTATTCTTTCTATCTTTTCACTGACACTTGATAAATCCTTTTATGATTTAGTTTCTCTCCTTCTTAGCTTCTTACTCCTTACTCAGACTATTCAAATCCTAAGCATAGGGGAACCCGAACCCTACTTCTATACATTCATTTTGATTCTCTTTAGCCATCTTCCTTGATTATATTCTTATACTTAGGCTATTTCCAGTCTAAGTATAGAGGAGCGAGCCCTTTTTATCTTAGTTCTTCTATTTCTATTCTTTTATGCATAGTTTTTTTGTACTTCAGTCCTACACTTAGGCTATTTGAAGCCGAGGTATAGGGGAGTCATTCTGATTTCACATCCTTGTACTTCTTTTTACTATTTATGCTTAGTATGAGATGTGTCTTTCATTTCACTTTGTGCCTTGAGGACATAGCACAAGCTAAGCATAGGAGGGCGTGTATATTACATATATACTTTATTCATAGCTCGTACTTTCACAATTCTTGTTTAGTATTATTGTGGGATATGGGTATGGGGATTTGAAGATGTTCGTAAAAATGGTTTGTAAAATGTTTGGAAATTTTTATATCTATTTTGACATGGGTTGAAAAAATATATTTACAAATTATTTTGAATAGGGTACAAATTATTTTGTCACCATAAAACATTGATTTTTGTATATATACTTACAAATTTTCCAAAAAAACTTTTAAAAGAGTTTAAATCTAAACAAAAAGATTAACTTATAAATGGTTTTTTTCCCTGACACTTTCACATACCCATAAGACAGTGTAGTTTGAGACACTTGATTTAGATTGACACTTGACTCGGAGTTTAACCTTTCTTGGTCATTAGGTTATGGGACTTAAATACTTGACCTCCCTAGTTTGAAATATATGCATGCTTTATTGTGTGTTTAATCTCTACCTTAAAAGGAATATGACTTGCGCTTCACATGCGTGATTACATGAACAATGTGTTGAGTTGTGGTTTCACCTGATGAGATTCGAACGAACCATAATTTCTACAAAAATCATTCAATCCTTACAAAAGAAATCACGTATTCTACATAAAAACATGCGAGGATACAAACATTTGCCCCACGTAATGTTACCCAACACAAAACAGGACATTATTTAAATAAGGCATTGTGAACAAATACCAAAACTAGATCTAGCTAAATGGTATGCATACTTAATGCTAAAGATGGTGACAAGATTACCCTTTTGGCCAAACAAATTGATGATAATGTCTGATTGAATCTAATGGTTTTTATCATTGTCCTTACTTACACATGGAAGGATAACGTCCTATAAGAAGGCCCCCTTTACTTATATAATATATATTATCTATATATTATTTTAAAAATAGAAAAGGAATTAAAAATTAAATACAAGATACAAATTTAAAAATAAAAATAAAAGTAATTAAAAATCCATAAAAATCAAATATAATAAAAAAACCCACATAAAACAAGAACAAAGGCAAGAAAAATACAAAATAATAATTATTAACTAGTAATAATTACTAATAATTAACTACCCTATCATTTTGCTCCCTGAGTTCGACACTCTACATACTTGCACCTATACACATGTTCCGTAGAGTTATAATAAATTTCTAACTCACATCTTACACTTTGATTGAATTATCATTTACACTATGGGTTAATTATTTCTTATTTGAGAGTTGGTCATTACATAGATTATTGATCTAGCTTGTTAGATCAATAGACCGTCTCTCGGGTAATCAGGAAGAACCACCACACTTTGATTGAATTATCATTTACACTATGGGTTAATTATTTCTTATTTGAGAGTTGGTCATTACATAGATTATTGATCTAGCTTGTTAGATCAATAGACCGTCTCTCGGGTAATCAGGAAGAACCACCACTGTGCGACGATACGGCGGAGATTGGTGAGATCCCCAACACCTATTGGTTGTGTAGAAGCTCGACCCTCATTAGTTGTAGAGCCCGATCTCCTCCTCATCAGAGCTGTTGAGCAAGGACACATGAGCTTTTGCTCCTTCCCTGGGCGATTCCCTTCACCGAAATCACTTCAATATCACCTCTAGGAGTGATGGCTCTTCTTCACCTCCCCTCGCATCTCTAGGTGATCTCTTCTACTTCTTCTTCTTCTCATTTCATTTTGGGTTTCTTGTCAGTTCTCTGCCTCACTCAATCACCCACTTCATAATCCTCCACCATTTGCGGAGCTGATCATTGCAAATCTTCTCTTCTCTCCTTCTTTTCTACCTCCCATATCTTTCACCTCTGGTCTCGTAAAGACCGAAGTATCAAGCTCCATCCTTCATCTCCACAAGAGCCTTGACAATACCCCCTCCTCCCGTATCAGAATTTCGACACCACCATCACCTTTATCCCCCTCTAGATCCCTATATATCCTCCAGATCTACACCACTCTGGTCTTGCATAGGTTATAGGTCTTAGATCCAAGGCCCTCACCCCCTGGTTGGAGCTTCGCCCCATCTTTCCTTATTTGCCAAAATGCAACATTGAAAAATCCAAATTTACCCTCACTAATTATGTGGAATTAACGTCAAATTTCCTTACAAATAGGAAATTTAGATTAATCAAAAAGACCACTTAAATTAATTTCCCAATTAAAAGTGAGCAGTCAATTTTATAATTTACTTGGACAAGCCCAAAGTCGAACTTAGGGAGGCCACTATCTCCTTAGGTAAATTATTAGGCGATCTAGAAGCTAGGTTTTCAAGGAAGCATTTTTTGGTATTTTTCATGTGATTAATAAATACAATACAATTTTAGCAAAAATTCAGGTGCTAAACTGCAATTTTCGATCAAGTGAACTCCAAACCCAATGAAACGTAACCAAAATGTGCATGAACGCAAAATTAAGCTGCTATTTTTTTTGGATTTTTATGATGCAACATGAATTAATTATCTATTAAATAACAGAAATAGAGTAATTGTAAGTATTTAATTTCTAATAAATCCACAAAATCAATTTATCCAAAGAGTGATTTATCTTAAAAAGATATTTTAATAAGAAATCCAGAAGAGTTAAAATTTTGCAAAAAAATAAATTTCACATATTTAAAAAAAAATATTTACTGAAATCACTCAATAATTTATTTTATGCACAAGAAACATTCATTTTTCACGAGGTTTGGATAGTAATTAAAGCACAGGTAGAGGCATCATCTCTGATTTTTGCATAGTTTTTAGGGTAAGCATTAATTAAATATGAATTTCAGACCACAAAATGGATAAAGTATACGATTTTTCACCAAAATAATTTTACTTAATTAAGAAGTGTTCACAAAATTCCACATAAATATCCATGAGATAAAGCATTGCATGATATACCGTATGCAATTTTTGATTAAAATGATGATAAAAAAGGTCCAAATTAAAGATCAAATATAGGGGTTTAATTATAAATTTAGAAATTAAAAGAATTTGAGGATAGCAGGGGGGAGGGGTGGAGGTGCAAAATATTCCTTCCTCGTGTGCTTCTCACGTACGATCGTTGGGGGTGAGAATGGCGTATAACTCAAGGATGCAGGGCACGCTGCTAGGTAAGGTGCAAAAGGGTTGAACACGAGCCAGTGACAGAGAGAGGTTAGCCCCCCCCCCACCCCCAGCTCCCAACCAAACTCCATATATATATATATGTTTAATATATAGCATAATATATAATATAAATACATTATTTAATAATTAAAATTTACATGTTATGTATAATAGCCCCCACCCCATATATCAGCAAAAAATCAATATATATATATAGAGAGAGAGAGAAAGATCAATGGGGCTATCCCTCGGGGGAGCTAACTTGGCTCCCCCTGTGCCATTTCGCCCATTTTTTAAATTTCTTCGTGAATATTCATCACTATATCCCTATATTATGCTATTCAAATTTCGTACGAAACAGAGACTCCTATGACCTCCATATGGACAATCATTTTTTAACGGTAATAGAATTAATAAAAACGACTTTTTTGGATGGAGGTCGTAGGAATCTCCATTTCGCGTGAAATTTGAATAACATAATATAAGGATATATTGAAGACAATCTACAAAAAAAAATTCAAAAAAAACAGACGAAATGGCATGGGGGAGCCAAGTTAGCTACCCCCAAGGGGGCAGCTCCATTTTACCCATGTATATGATCTGATTACAATAATTAGCTATTAACATTAAATGATGTGCATAACCGGATATTGATACATCCGTATATGTCCATCATCGTATCTGTTTGTAAACTATCACGAATATATAGTTTTTATTTTAACATATATGGTATAGATAATGATTTTTTTCCTTTGCATACACGGATATGGATTTGAATACCTCTTTCATTTTTTAGGATCTTAAAATAGATATGGTTACATATTTTTCTAGTATATACATATTGGGGACATATACATATTTGTATCCGCATGTTTGCAACCCTATTTTTATCTACATCGATTTTATAATAGTATGCATATAAATGTACACATGTCAAAATATGTATAACAAATATGATAAGGGATTGGTAGGCATATCTATATTTGTTTGCATCCTTATAAGTAAAAGGTATTGTATAATGTCATTTGTTTGAACATATTAAATCTAATGGAATTGGGTAAAATGGGTTGCCCCTAGGGGTAGCTAACTTAGCTCACCCCGCCACATTTTCCCCATTTTTTATTTTTTTTGAAAAATAAAATCATGTAAATTCATTATTATATCCCTATATTATGCTACTCAAGTTTCATGAGAAACATAGACTCCTACGACCTCCTTCCAAAATGGTCGATTTAAAAAATCCCACGACCATTAAAAAATGATTATTTGGATGGAGGCTGTAAAAGTCTCTATTTCTCATGAAACTTGAATGACATAATATAGAGATACAGTGATGAATTTTTACGATTTTATTTTTCAAAAAAAAATAAAAATAAGGGGAAAATGGGAGAAGGGGGAGCAACCTCATTTTTCTCAATGGAATTACTTAATATTACATTAATAAATGTGTATTTCGTGAAATGAAGAGTTTTGTATGGATCGTTTTGTCAATACAATGTTTATAGATATTATTTATGTCTGATTATATGTTTAGATATGTTTTTTGTAAAAAAATACCTTCTCAATATTAGTTTCAATCAATTACGAAATTATTGGAAGTTTGCCTTTTATATTGAATTCGTTTCCACACGCTCAACCTCATAAATTGAAACTTCAGTCGGTGTTCTACATATCCTCCGAATTTCTCTCAAATCTGATGTCATTTTCTATTTTATCTTAGCGGTTAAAAGTCCAAGAAATATTTAAGCAACTTAAATCCCATTTAAAAAAGAACCAAACTCTTTACCATTGATATAAATAACAAATGATCGTGGATTTGAGCGAAAATCGGAGGATATGTATAACATTATTCGAAGATTCTATCTATAGGTTCGATTTTAAGAAACAAATTTGAACAAAATAGTTACAACACCTTTTTTATAGCTCACATTACAATAGAACAACCCCTCCCAAAATATTAACCACTAAAATGACATGGTAAATTAGATAAATAATTTGCCCCTTCATCTAAATAATTTAGCCCCCCAGAAGAATTTTCTGGCTTCGTCCCTGGCACGAGCTTCGAAGAAGGCGCACGGAGGGTGGTGGCGAAGCTCAAGGGCGATGCAGATGGTGATGCTCATCTCTGTGTGTAGTAGAGTGTGTCGTCGGCGGGTGCTCCTGGGCAGGATTGAAGGAGGTTGACGAGAGTGGCGAGGAACGTCCACTGGAGGGACGCAAAGGCGGGTGGAAGTAGACAACTGACGGCCGAGCTATGAGGTGGAGCAATCATCGCTGGACAGTGATGGAAGAGAGCTAGAGGCTCGAGCTGGTGGCAGCTTGAAGTCAAGGAGTTGAGAGAGTCGTGGAGTGAGCACGTGCGGCCCAAGGTTGTTGCACGGAGGTGCTGATGGAGGGTGATACGATGCCTCTAGTTGTAAGAGCTTGCTGCAAGGCGAGGCGAAGAGGGGTCGGTGCTCTATAGCATATGAATGAAGAATTGCCTGGGAAGGGGAACCTCGAGGTTCCTCGATCATTGCTTGATGTCACAGGCGTACGACGAACTGGGCGGTTGTGTGGAGCAGCTACAGTAAGGGGAGGTGTCCCTTAGATCTCTCATGAGGGTGGAGGCCTTTGTTCGAGTTGCGCTCCATGTTGTTGTCACTTGAGGGTGGTAGCGAGCTCTCTCCCTTTCTAAAAAGTGGTGGATGGCTTGCAACGGCGGTTGCATGTGCGCTTTTATGGGAAGGTGGTTGGAGGTTGTCGAGGAAGACACGTGATGTGGAGTGGTCGAGGAGAGAAAAAAGGGGGGCACAAGTCTCACAGGGGAGGTGGTTGGAGGTGTGAGGGTGAAGGTCGGGTGGTTGCTGGAGATGGTAGGTGAGGTGCGCACACTGCCACGTGAAAGTGGGCCGACATTTGCGTAGGGGAGATCTAAGGGGTAGCGCGGAGAGTGGGTTGCACAATCGCCGCAAGATGTGGGCGAGGGAGCGGGCTGCTGCATAAGGAATGAGGGGGGAGACCACGTGGCACGCGGGGGGAGCGGTCACGTGGCAGGAGAAAAATTAAATTAAAATTAAATAAAATTAGAATAATAATAATAATAGCAATAAATTTTTATATAACATAAAAATAGAGTGATAAATCAATATATATAATAATTAAAATTAAAATAATAAATAGGCAAATAATAAAATATGTAATAAAAAGAAATATAATAAATAATAAATAAATAATAAGAAAATAAAGAAATAATAAAGAAAAAAATAAAATGAGGGTGACGCATAGCGGCTCTAGGAGCTACCACGTGTCGCTCCCATAAAAATCAAAAATTAAATGTAAAGAAAAATAAAAAATAACCAACAAAATAGGTCAAATCAAAAAGTGGTCAACATAAAAGTTTCTCATCTCGATGAGATCTACAACTTTTGTGAATGGCCGAAAATCAGAATAAACAATATGTACAAAAAAATTTAGGGTGGCATCTTATAGGTATAAAATACCACATTTTTATCCTATTATTTCATTTTTAAATAAGATAAGAAACAAATAAAATTAAAGAAAATATAAAACAAATATTTACAACTTAATCTAATTTTTGTATTTTTTAATAATAAAAGAGATAAATAAATCAATAAAGGGGACATATGTACAATAAACAAAGGGGGCCCAAAAACCAAGTTTCACATACAAGCTCTGATTCTTTTTAATTTGGTCTTGTTTTGAAGGCAATTGAATGCACATTAATGCAAAAGTGAGTAGGGATCCATAGGTGACTATATGATAGATACATTTACATTTTAAGGTTCTTGATCTCAAACTAGGGTTTGTGTTTTATTGGTCAATTTTATCATTTAATATTTTATTGATAAATTTCTTTATTAGTGTTAATAATATATATACTATAGAGTTGAATTTATTCAATTTTAAGTTAGTGAAAAATAGATAAAAAGGAAAGTATGGTAAATATACATGTGATATTACAAGTGAATTTGGCTTCCTAATTCAAAATGCATGCTAAAATGTAGAGATTAATTCTAAATGTATGAATGCGAATAATGCAAAATAAATGGAGAAATGCAGCTAATTACTTGGGGAAAAGCTCTATTTTTTACTTTTAGATTGATGAATCACATATTCATCAAATATCGCGTTGATCGGAGCTCCTCCAGAAGCCTCTTACATCCTCCATGAGCACTAGACCCTCTATGCCCACATTGCATCTCCATGTCGCATCCCTTGGAGGAGTTGTTGATCCTCTTGCAACCACCAGGAGACCAATCTCTGTATCCTTCTCCTACTTCGCCAGAGATATCTCGTGAGGAGGAGGAATAAATCCGTAGGAAACCCCTCACGGCAGAATCGTAGCACCTTTCGGCCCCATCACCCATTGTCCCATTGGTAGACAGAGGTCAGTGAAGGATCTCCATTGATCTTTAGGAATAGGAGACTGAAGGATATTGAGAATCCTTAAGCACATCACGGAAGCGTGTCAATCGCATCAAATACGATCGGAGCAACTAGTCGCACTAGTCGCAAGATGCGGCGGAAATTAAAATTTTTAAAACTAAAGATGAAACCACATGATCACGAGAACACTTCTCGGATCGTTTCATCAAACCACAAAGTATTAGGAATACCTCTTGAAGCGTGATTGTGATCGTGAGATCCCAAACAAGAGATCCTCCTGTCTTAAGTCCGATCCACGAATAATGCACTTGCGGGCACGATGATGAGTCGCATTCCTCCCCGCAATCCTCGATGAAGATCCAAGCAATGGATCTCCTGATTTCGTCACACGAAATCCGTCGTCTTCCTTTAGAGCAAGTAGCCCGAAGAAGAAGGAGATCCTCGAGCCGTCGAAGGCGAAGCCGAGAGTCTCTCCTTTCTCAACACAAGATGGACAGCCATCTTTTGGAGGAGAGAAAGAGAGAGGGCGATAATATGAGAAAGAGAGAGAGTGGTAACCTTGTACAACTCTTAATGATGTACCAAGAAAGGCTAGGTTAGCCCTCCTTTTATATTAGTTTAGGATCCAATGGATCTCAATCCATGGGACACATAGATCCAACGGCCATGCTTGGTCTATGTAATAATCAATGGCTATGATTATTGTTGGTTAAAACCAACAATATTTATTTATATTTAAATTAAATATATGTTGCATTATCATCAACATAATTTAATTCAATAAATAAATCAATAAACACAAGATAATGACATGATAATTTAAAAGATAATTATCCACCTAAATCACATAGATAATTAAAAAAGATAATTATCAATCCATGAGATTTTGTGGATTATTTCATCTTTTTAATTCATATCATTATCTCTTGTTTATCTTGCAACATTATCCACTAAATTAATTCTCAATTAATTAGTGAATATTTCAATCATGCTATTGAAAATATGTGAATCATATTCACAACCCAAACTAATTTGTAAATTACATTTCCAATTAATTAATTAATGTGAATCCAATCCACATTAATAATTAACAAATGCTATTTACAGGAATTCTCTCTCTTCAATATATGTATATTATAAATCATATTTATAGCACACAAATCTTATGGATAGCTTTATCCACATTCTCTAATCCTTGATAATTAAATCCAATTTAATTATCTTGGATAATTATTCTCACAATATGAATCACATTCATATTATGCTTGATAATTAAATCTCATTTAATCATCAAGTTCTTCTTGCTTGGGTATGAAGTTCATCAAATGAATTATTCTTGAACTCCTTCAAGAATAATGTGCTTTCTCCGCAGATACTTGGAGATAAGGACATGGCGATTGTATTGTTCCACGTATAGTGACTTGGATGTTGAGATCTCATCTCAAATCCAGATCTTACGGACCTCCCACATATGCTTGATTAAATCAAGACCGCAAATCCAATCTTCTCATTGAATCTGAATCTCATTCAGACCAATGTCCAACATTTGGACTGAGATCAGATTGCTTCTCTACTGAGAGGGGTCACTAAAATCCAGACCTGTTTCATAACTCCCTCGGAATGGAAGCGTCATGGATATACAATCGTTTACGATCACATCACCCTCAGGTATTCCCGATACCTGTACATCCTGCATACTGGAAGACCCATGGTCAACCCGAAGATCAAGATCAATTTTACACTGTCTTCTTCGGGGTTTGATCACTAAGATTCTCATTTGATCATTGGGATTTGGTATCGATCATATACTTTACAAAAGCATATATCATACCTAGATATTGATCATATACTTTCCAAAAGTATATATCAAACCTTCAAATTCAGTCAAGCTTCCAAAGCGAGACGACCGTGCACGGAATTTGATTCTTCCCAATATCTCATGAGTGAGCTCATGTCTTCCGGTTCAGTAGTGAACCTGTATGATCCCTTTGAGAGATTGTATTACTCATGTGCCCTTACATGCACACCAGCGCGTCGTTGTATAGACCTTGGTTAGGTCATCAACCTATTGGTATGCCAAATGTACACACTCAGACATATAGTAACACATCTGTCTCCGGTCAGAGGATGCGTGCCTATGCTGTGACAACATTCAACATAGGACTTAGGTTATCTCGATCTCGTTAAGTCAACCCATTGACCTAACTAATCTGACACCTCTGAATCTCTATTCCTATGCAGAGGACCTGCATCAAGAGGTCGGTCAGATATCAGCCTATGTGAGAAAGGATTGCCATCTCCTACTCAGGCTGGAGATCACATCTTAACAATCATTTGACGGTGCTTGATGAGTCCTCAATCTAACCCTTTAGATATTCATCCAAGCACCGGCCTCTTTGATTCAATGGTTGAATCAACAGTTGTATGATCATTAAGATAGCCATGGTACATAACCCTAATTGTACAGAGGGTCCTATTATGCAAATTATTTATTCTTCATTTCAGATCAGGGAATGATATTCGCAATAACATTTATTGCATAATGGCTCGTCGTGGGCTCACATGTCCAACAGAGACCAAATCCACTCAGCTCCGTCGACCGCCGCTCCTTTCGCTCGAGCGAGGAAGAGGACAATGCCCGAAGCTACATGTGTCATTGGATCTCACTGATCGTACGTCCCCTGATCAGGACTCCCTCCAACCATATGATCCATATACAAGCACTCCACAACCTTCAGATCTCCATCCACCTGAGCCTCCTAGCCTTGGGTAGTCCAAAGCGCATTGCAAAGCGGCACGTGGAGGCATCTGACTGAAGCACCAGTCGAGCCTTGTTCTCTGCACGCGATGTGGGTATATATTGCACTGACACCGTTGTTATTCCTGGAAATCGTGCCAAAGTCTATCACGTGTCGTGCACACGAGAACCAGGTCTTTTACGCTCTCACCCCCTATGACTTATGGAAATTACATAAATACCCGTACCTGAGGTTAATTACAGAAGAGGTACCTGGACTTATTTATTTCATATCTTTCACTTTTTAAATCCAAAATTTACATATTTTATGTCATTTTGAAATGTGTCTTATGCTCAATCACTTTCTATTATTTGAGGACAAAATGTAGCATATTGAAATCAAAGTTTTGATTGAGGATTAAATTAAGATATGCTTATTTGAGTTGACATCTTTGTGCAATTACATTTGATAGTTGATTTATTTCTACAAGGGACCACATTGAGGTATTGCAATATCTATTCCCTGATTCTTATTGATTAAAACTATTCTTTAAGGAGTTAATTATTGCGGGAAGAAATGAAGCTCGAGAATTAAATTGGTTCAATTTGAGCAAGAATTGATAATTGATTTTTTACCCTACAACTTTGAATTTTATTTGTGAGATATTTATTGGATCCATTTTCTTAGATCCGTGGAACCATTTAAGGATTTAATTGATCATATTATCGAGGATTGAAATATAAATTCACAAGATCTATCACTCCCTACATCTTTCTTCCTCTTTTTTATTCAATTTTCTTTTTTGAACTTTCTTTTTGCATTATTTCCTGACATATAATTATCATTAAAAGTAATTATATATATATATTAAATTAAATCAAGTGACTAAAGTGTCGTTGTTCCCTAAGTCCGATCATAATAACTTTACCAAGTAAATTTTGCCACATATTCAAAATTGTGTTTTTTGATGAACAAATTTCCATCTCCTATACTATAATTAGATATTTTTAAAGAGGTAGAGAATCGATTCATCAAACATCCATTGCTTATTGGTTTATGATTCCAACTGTCTGAATGTATCCTAGATGTATTCTGAGTAGTTCGTTTTGTTGCTCAGATGCGGTCAACCATGCGAGGATGGTTCAAAGGGGGTCATTGTGGTCATCATCATCATTCGTAGGTTTCTTGGGAGGCATCTTGTCTTTTTCTTTATCTTCGGACAGGAAGAGATTAGAATTAGATGATGGTGTAGAAGAAAGGTGGGTTCTACCAAGGATAAGGGTTTCCTTGGAAGGAGGAGAATTGAAGAAAGGGTTAGTCTGGGATAGACTAAACCAAACAATGACTTATAGATCATAGACTCGAGAAGAGGATCGACCCAAGACCATGTGGGTTCAAGAAGAGGATCATCTTGAATCCTCAGAGACATGAGATCTATGGGGTTCTGCGAAATGTTCGCAAAATCTGAACTAAATTCCCCAGAGATATCCATCTCCGGTGTCAAGAAGAAACGGAGAATAACACAATAGTAGAATCAAGAAAGATACAATACATAGGGGGTACAAAATGTACAATCTTTGTACACACACAGAGCAAACACAATCAAACCCGTTGATTCACCAATTGGACACTTGTGATGGCACGTAAGAGTTCAACCGCTTATCTTTTTGGTGTTATGATTATTTTAAACAAGCTTTTCAACTATATCACTCAGTTATCCTACATTAACAAGTGGTTGATGTATACTTGGAGAGACCTGAAGATTCCCCACTTGAGGTAACAACAGACCAATCCTCCTATACGATTTTCCACACTCAATCATTGTTTAACATGAGGGATGAGTACATATAATACCAAAACTACCGCTTTCTAGACTCAAGTGTGCACATGACGATGGACTTCACCGAAGTCCTGATGAGATGGTACCATTCTACCCTTTGTCTATGAGTAGTAAACACCAGAGGGGGCACGATCACTAGAAAGATACCTTTAGCAATACTTCGGAAAACTCAATCCACTTGTGGGGAGTTCCTACTCCATGCTAGTGTCGATAGACAACTCTTTGATCCACATCCTCGACTAAGATTTCTTATGGCCTGATATTCCAAGCAAACATCCATGGATTTGGTCATTAATCCTTAAGTGTAGCACGTCTCGCTCAGTCTGGATGGTACATGTGTCCAATGATATGCGTTGTTCTACCAAAAAGGGTTGATTTTATTCTGATTATTTAATATGCCATGGTATTGGTCCCAATTTTAATTAAGGTTATCGCTTTGCAGTCTTAATGAGCACAAAAATATGTCTACTGGCCAGTTTCGATTCCTTCATATTATGTGAGAAAATAGGAGAGAGGAGTCGAGAAAACTGATACACAATTAAAAACTATGATGCATGCCCAATTAGTAGACTTATAATACTTCCCAACATTCTTCATGTGGTATGTATAACAGAATTGAAAAGTTACTGTATATGAATTCATCTAATGAAAACACACCTAAGTATATAATTCTATTAGCATGAAGAATAGATATATGCTTTGGCTAAGTTGAATGATCTAGAGTATGTATAATTAAGTGATGTGTGTACTAAAAGAATTAACCGAGCATAAGCAAAATAAAAATTATCGTGAGTGCATGTCCTATTTCTACGTCAACACACAACATTTGGGGCCCTAACCACGCAGTAGGGGTCAAAACAAACCCAAGTGTCCCACAAATATTTAGCCCTATTTTAATTGCAAGAGGTTTAAAAGAGACCCTTGAAAAGATAAAATGCAGAGAAATAAAGCATAAACTAAACTCCCTCTCTTAACAAAATATTCTCTTTTATGGCTCTTTGGATTTTTCCTTAAAAATGCTGTGAGCTAGATCTGCAAAGAGAGAATATGTTAGTATATATAGTAAGAAAGAAATACAATGAATAAAGTAATGCTAGAAAAATAAAAGAAATAAAAGAGAAAATTGACATAAATATTAGTGATATAAAAATTAATTTCAACATTAAAAAAACACACCATTCTCTAGCAATGTGTCATTTGATGAACCAGTTCTCCACCTCTTTAAAAAGATCTAATTATAGTATATGAGATGGAAAACAGTTCGTCAAAAACCACGATTTTGAATATGTGGTAAAATTTACTTGGTAAGTGTCCCAATGTCGAACTTAGGAAAAGAAAGAGTAAATTTTAGTTATTTGTAATGATAATTTATATGTCATAAAATAATGCAAAAAGAAAGAGTAAAAAATAAACAAAGGAAATAGAATAAAACATGGGAAGAAAGGTATGGAGAGATAGATATTACGAATTTGTATTTCAATCCTTAATAATATGATCAATTAAATCTTTAAATGGTTCACAGATCTAAGAAATTGGATCCAAGAAATATTTCATTAAAACTCAAAGTTGTAGGGTAAGAAATCAATTATCAATTCTTGCTCAAATGGAATCAAATTAATTCTCGAGCTCCTTTTCTTCCTGCAATAATTAGTTCCTCAAAGAACAGTTTTAATCAATAAGAATAAGAGAATATATATTGCAATTTTCTCAATGTGGTCCATGTAGAAACAGATCAAGTATCAAACGTAATTGTACAAAGATGTCAACTCAAATAAGCATAGCTTAATTTAATCCTCGATCAAAACTTTGATTTCAATATGCTTTGTTCTATCCTCAAATGATATAAAACGATGGAGCATAACACAAGATTCAAAAATGACATAAAAATATGCTAATTTTTGGATTTAAAAAAGTGAAAGATATGCAATAAAGAAGTTTAGGGATTAAAATGCTAGAAAATATGAAGTTTTATAGCAAACTAGTACAAAACAAGGGCTTATCTGTAATTTATAGAACTCGAAAGGATCTCTTTTATAATTAACCCATGGGGGTGTATTTATGTGATTTCTAGAAGTCGCATGGGGTACGACTGTAAAACAACCAGTTCATGTGTGTGCGACACGTGGTGGACTTTTGGCATGATTTTCAAGAATAATAGGGGCATCACTGCAAGATATCCCCACATCGCGTGCATGGATCATGATGCAAACGGAGAAAGATCGTCTGCTGTAGCAAGGGCTGCAGCAGACTCTGCTGCACGTTCGGGAGTAGCTCGATCTTGATCGAGCAGTTCCCACGTATTCATAAGATCCGGGCCCATAAAAAGTACGAATTCGTGGGAATCGCTCGATCAATATCGAGAGGCTCCGGGGCATGCGGCAGAGTCTGTTGCAACCCTTTCTACAACAGACGGTCCTTCTCCGATGCAGACAAGGCTCGATTGGTGCTTTGACCAGATGCCTCCACATGTCACTTTGTGATGCGCTCAGGGCCACACAAGACAGGGAGGCTCAGGTGGATGGAGATCTGACAATCGTGGAGCTCTTGGATCTGGATCAGACTATTGGAGGGAGTCCAGATCATGGGCTGTAGGATCAAAGAGATCCGACGACACATGTATCTTGGGACATCGTCCTCTTCCTCGCTTGAGCAGAATGAGTGGATGACAGTAGAGCTGAGTGGCCTTGGTCTCTTGCTCCTAAAGATCACTGGAGACCATTCGCAGAACTCTGGCTACCGACGGGGCAACAAATGAAGTGGAAGGAAGGAGCTAGGATTTTGCTATGATGGGTCTCCTATAGATCGACCTCCTCCTCCTCCTCACGAGACATCTCTAGCGAACCAAGCGAAGGAGATATAGATTTGGTCTCATAATGGTTGCAAGAGGAGCATCAACTCCTCCAAAAGATACGACCTGGAGATGCGATGAGGGCATAGGTGGTCTGGCGCTCCTGGAGGTTGCAAGAGGCTTCCAGAGGAGCTTCGATCAATGTGATCCTACATGCTGGCAAACAAGGAAAAGAACGGGGCGAAGCTCCAACCAAGAAGTGAGGGAATTAGAGTTAAGACCTCCGACCTGTGCAAGACCATGGAGGGTAGATCTGGAGGAGATAAAGGGAACTGGAGGGGGAGAAAGTTGATGATGATGTCAAAGTTCTTATTTGGAAGAGGAGGGTGCTGTCGAGGATCTTACGAAGGTGGAGGATGGAGCTCGATGGGCCGATCTTTCCAATACGAAAGGTGGGAAATATGGGATATAGAAAGAAGCAGGGAGAAGAAGATTCCAATGGTCAGCTCGTCGAAGGGGGGAGTATTGTAAAGTGGGTGATTGGGTATAACAAAGAACCAACAAGAAACCAAATGAAAGAAAAGAAGAAGATCACCTGGAGATGTGAGGGAAGGCAGAGAGGATATGGAGCTCCTAAAGCTGACGTCGAGGTGATGACGGTAAAGGGAATCACACGGGGAAGGAGTAGAAGCTCCCGTATCCTTGCTTAAGAGCTCCGATAAGGAGGACCTCGAGCTCTGCAGTTGATGAGGGTCGAGTTGCTGCATGTCGTGTTCTCACCAATATCTACCCCATCATCGTCCGGAGGTGGTGCTTCCCTACATCTACCACATAGAGAAGAGACTTGGGTTGGGGGAAAAGATATGGAATGATGGATAAAGGGTAGTAGTGGGGTTCCAGGGGACTTTATGGGGCTAATCAGGTGAGTATTTTGGGTTTTAATGGATGCTTGAAGAGGCCAACGAAGGTGGCCATGATAGGGAGGTTACATGCACGGGACAATGATTGCTGATAATGAAGAAAGGAGGTCAGGATTTGATGGAGAAATGGGTTCGACACGGCTTGGGCTTGTAATGGCTGAAGGAAGGGGCTAGTTGACCGAGATCAACAGTGGGCTCGCTCTGATTGGCTGGCGGGGGAGGAGAGGCGCTGGAGAGAGGGATGAGTGGATGACTTGTGTGGACCAATGAGGGGGCATCTAAGGAGTTGATTGTTGACCAACAAATAAAATAGAAAGAAAATAAAGAAATGAAATAGAAAGAGCATGTCGAATTAAAAAGCGGTCAACATGAACGTTGTTGGTCTCAATGAAATCTACAATTTTCATGAAGGACCAAAAAGCAAAAGAAGTCATATGTATAAAATATATTTTTGTATAGGTGTTAATTTGACAAGTAACCCCCATATTTTTAGGTTTTGTAACATTTTTATTTAGGTTTAATTAAGAATTATTATATATACAATATACACAATAATAATCTAATTTTTATGGATTTTTATTAATTAGAAAAAGGTGAAATAAGAATGTCAAAGATAAAATATGTATAATATATAAAAAGTCAGATCCTTTTGTTCCCCCTGATTTTATGATTTTTAAGGGTTTTATTTTTTTATGTCAAGTTAGTGAACGATTCAAAGAATATATAAAAAAAGAATTAAGATAAAATAGTTAGTTTTTGTATACAGAATAATAAGCCCAGTTAGTAGATAATTAAGGTTATTTATTTACGAGAATTAGCCCTAATATCAAACCATATTAGCAGTGTTAAATTAAATCAATTTAAAATGTTTATTTAGTGAATTGTTAAATATATTTTGCTAAGATTATCATGTAATATAGATGAATCATGGACTTATCACCTGACATTGTTGGTGGAGCCCTTATACATATTACGGTAATACAAATTTTAAAATTTTGTGGTGGCGGGGAAGGGGGGGGAGGGTAAGACTTGAGTTGCTTACATGGTTGATTGGCTAACGAGGTGAAAGTGCATGCAACATTAGCTCTTCAAATCACCCACGGAGGATGGTAACATCGTCTCGAGGTTGATGGATAGAGGGTGTAAGGAGACATGTACTAGAGACGAGTAGATAAATGAATGGGTGAAGGAAATATGAATATCATTTATTAATTGATTGATCTGAATATAGATATAGTTAGATTAACTCAATGATAGGTTTGTGGAGTTAAACACACAACAGGGGTATACGTGTAAAACAGGGTGGTGGTGTAATTATAAAGATTACAGGGGATGTAAAAGCCCTCGATGCTATTTCCCCGCAAACGGGAAGGGAGAGTGAGGGTGCATCGAGAGACTGTCTTTGGGAGAGACATGGATGGGAGAGATTGGCGCAGGTCCATTGACAGTGGGCTTCGTGTCGGAGGGGGAGGGAGAAGAGGGGCGAGATTGACGGAGGCGAGGAGAGAGATTGAAGGTTGGAGAGGGAGGGGGAGGGAGCCGTCGAAGAGGGGGAGGAGAGAGATGAAGGGTGCCATTGCCATTCCCACGTTGCGAGAAAAGAAACAGCGACAGAAGCAGAGGCAGTGCGGGGAAGGTTGTAGGGAGCTATGGACAAACAGAGGGGGAGAAAGTAACCTACCAGCGGGGATTCAGAGTCCTTTTTTAACCTTTACTACAACATTTCGATTTATTGAAGATCTTATACGACCATGGTATGCTTTCCTTCCATAATTTTACGGTAAACCATACTTTGATGTTAATAAGGTGAATACATACTTTCTTTGCTTCTTGACATTTGCGCCCGCTTATTCTTAAATCATAAAGTGTTAACGTTGCATGTCTGTCACTGTGAGATCTGGAGTGGTCGTTAACTCGGTCAGATTTAACTGCAACCAATTCCGATGGAACAGTAAAGACTGCAATTATCTCCGTCGGAACACTACATGATTAACATATGACCGAGCTGACACTTTATGCATTATATCAATGATGTACTTTGAAGGAATAGTTATCAGAACAAATACTGCATACTGTACATCATTTGCATATAGTATATCTTAACATCAAACATCTCTGATTTCTTCTACCCAAGTATATTGAAAAGTTCAGGGTTGTTCCAATGCATCATAAGAGGAAAATACAAAGAGTCCGATCCTTTAAGTGGATTCTTTGCTCCTTTTAAGGCCATATCTGGACCTCACCAAACAATTTTCAAACTTAAAAGGCAAAACTGTGTGTGTGTGTGTGTGTGTGTGTGTGTGCGCGCGCGTGCGCGCGGGCGTGCGCGCGCGCGTGAGCGTGAGCGTGTGCGTGTGTGCGTGCGTGTGTGCGTGTGTAATATGGAAGGATTTTGGAACAAGAATTTACCCTCAATTGGCTTGGAAATGTTGTAAATGGGTAAGATCATGCCCTTTTTATCCATCTCTCATTATATTGCGAGTGATGGCTTTCCTGCTATTTTGAAGCAATCTTCTGATGCTCTGGTGACTATTTCAATTCCAAGAGAACATAGTGGAACACTACATGATTTTAGTTGGACACAAGTTATGGATAATAAGATGGATGTTTTTCTAGTTTGTGGCACGTGATATCTTCTACCTTGTCCTATGGATTCCACTTCTATTGCATGTTGATAGTTGCTAAACGTCGAGTTCACTCAGTATAGACAATCTCTATGATTGTTACTATAGTTTATTATTTATGATATGGTTTTTAAAAGAGATAATATGTTAGGCATCTTGAACACCAAAACCTTTCTGCAGCATGTATTTGTGACAAAAGATCTTTGCCCTATTCCATTTCTTAGGTTTTGAGGTGACTAGACACTTGGGAAAATGTCTGCTATCCC
Organism: Ottelia alismoides; assembly: GCA_037367405.1. Taxonomy (NCBI): domain Eukaryota; kingdom Viridiplantae; phylum Streptophyta; class Magnoliopsida; order Alismatales; family Hydrocharitaceae; genus Ottelia; species Ottelia alismoides. Next base: position 242,503 of record JAZKJV010003986.1, read on the forward strand.
AATAAAAATATTATCTTGGTATCCCAGAGGAGGTATCCTACTTGATTACAAGCCCTCTTATATACCCTAGAGATTCCATGTCATAATAATGTTGACGACACCTATTTTGAGGAATCCATGAGATATAAAAGTTTGATGGACACCTCCTTTACGTTATGGTAAGACGATTTGATATTACATATATCGTTGGCAAGGCCACTTAGCACATGGAATGTTCTCGATACAATCACTAGTACCTATCCTGTGCTATTCCAATAGTTACATGGGACATGGTTTTTCTACTCATGTTGTAAGCATATGGACATTCATGCTTACTCTAATGCATATTATGCCATATCTCCATGTAATATCGGATATGCTACTTTTATTAGAGGCTATCTTTTCATATGGAGGAGCATGAACCAGACGCAGAATGTCACCCAATCTAGTGCTGAGTTGGAAAATGGGGCTATTAAACAAATCACTTATGAACTTAGTTGGCATATGCCTTTCTATAGGAGTATGGTTTGTAAAACAAAGTTCCTATTTCCCTATATTGTGGCAACTGATATGATTGTTTACGATTGTTTGGATTGGAGATTCCGTTGGTCATTATTGGTAAAGAGAGGTTTTCTAACCTTGAGATCATGTGGACGAAGCATTGTGTCACTATTTCTCGTTACTTTATTATGGGATAATGATTATTAGAGGGGGATCTTACCAACCATAACGTGGGGTCTAGTAGGGATGCCATCTTGCTTCTCTTCTTTTTATTTTGGTTGTAGATGCGCTTGCAATCATGGTTAGTCAAGTGATGCATAGGGGAATTATATTTGGGTATTCGCTATATGATATCTCCGTGTCGGTGTTGCAATATGTTGATGAGACTAACTTTTTCATCGATACAGGATATTGGAGGCCGAAAGTCTATCCAATGTCCTTAATATCTTTGGGGATCTTTCAAGATTGCATATTTATCGATCAAAATACACCTTTATTCTTTTTAACTTATCCAATTTGGGGATTGCATATCGTGGTATGGTCCTAGTCAGTTGGCCCACCATATAGGAGTTTGCCTTTATCATACTTAGGGATCTCGTTGATGTGCGGTCACATCAGACAAGTGGATTAGCTTCCTCTTATTGAGAAATTGGAGCGTAAGCTTTCTAGTTGGAAGGCTTTTATCTCTCTCGAGGATGTCGTCTATTATTGCTAAAGGCATGTTTCTCCGCAATTTTGGTTATCTTCATCTCATTAAGAATCCTACCAACCAGGATTCGATACCGTCTGAAGAAAATTATGAGACGATTCTTTTGGAGTGGCTCGTATGGGAATTTACCCAAGACGTGTATAGTAATTTCGGAATCGCCGACACTGTTCATTGAGGAAAATGGTTTAATGGATGTGATGAATATGTCCCTCCTTTTAAATTAGGTGTCCGTGTGAACTTGGTTAATGAAAAAGGTGAGGGGATTGAAACCTGATTAAAAGTAATTTGATTAAGAAATCTACTGTAGAAATGCATAAATATTTTTAACGTGAAAACCCAATCAAGTCAAAACATTGAAAGATCATTCCAAGATTTCATTATCCTTTAGGCTTCTGTTGGAGTATGCCTTTCACTATACCTTACCAATTTCACCAGGGGTAGTAAAAACCCACTTACAACTTGTCGCTTTCTTAACAACTCTCAAGAAAGTATTTTACCTTCCACGAAGGTAGGAACCTACGCCTTGGATACATGAATTACAACACAAACTGGAAGAGCATTTAATTAGATATTCAGTAATTGAATATGCTTGTTGTGAAAAGAGCTTCCTTGATTTAATGTAGCTAATGGCAGTGAATAAATGCAATTTCAGAACTTGAGATATATCAAAGGGACATCTCAGAATGCTGAAACAATTGAAGTGAATGAGAAAATGAATTCTTGAAGTGCTTGAGAGATCAAGAGTGGCGATAGTTCAATGCTTTTAAGTGTATTGAAATGAAGGGAGACCTCTTCATTTCATGAAAGTGAAGTTCTTCATCATTCAAAGCCAAGAAAGCTGAAGGATGTCTCCAATGTTCATAAACATCGGTTGAAAAACAACACCTACATAAAAAAGAAAATCAGTCGGTTGAAATTCTCAACAAGTCGATTGAAGTAGGACTAATCGATTGAACACAAAAATGAGTTTCTTGGATCTCTCAATGTTCATAAACTGCCATTAATTGATGAAAAGAATAGTTGACTAGGTTAATGAAATATTCACCTAAAATCAAGTTAGTCGAATGGAACTAAGATTATAGACCAAAATGATTATTTAAGTCCAGCATTTAGTTGACTCAGGAGAGTGCCATGTGCAGGAGCATGAGTGCGGGAGTGATCGGAGGGCCACCTATGACAGGGGATGGGCGGAGGAAGCAAGCAAGGGCGATTAGAGGGCCACTATTAGGAGGAGAGGGAGCGTGGGTGCGACGATGAAGGTGGTGGGATGGGGGAGGCCACCGCTCCGGAAGGAGCTGCGGATAGAAGGCAACAGAGCAGAGCAAGGCCATAGAGGGAGGAGTGTTGACGAAGGCAGAGGGAAGGCGAACCATCTTGGTGCTTCCATTACAGTAGTAGCACCTACCTGTCGAAGGCCTGCACGATCACAAAGGTTCTGTGCTTTCGTTGTGGGCTTGCTGGCCACCTTCGACGAATGTGCACAAGCAGGCACGATGGCTGCAGTAGTTGGGAGGTCCCATCAGAGGTGTAGTCGCAGAGTCCTCTCTCGAAGGAGTTCGTGATGCTCTTCTCATTTAGGAGGTTGCATCGAAGGAAGCTCCTATGGGTCAGGGGTTGTGCTGGCTTCTTACCCTAAGGTGCTTGGCGCTCTATCTGGTGGTGCCATGCCCCCACCTGAGAGCTCTCGTGGGGGTTTTCTGGGTTCACATCGCTGGGCTGAGGATAAGCGGCGGCATACGACGGTAGCGGGGTCTACCCGGTGACATATAAAGGTGTTTGGCGGCGTCGATCTCCTTAAAGCCATCAGGAAGGGCTCGGGTTCTAGAGGCTGATTTGCAGGATCAAGGGAGAAAGCCTAGATGCATTGTTTCTCCCATAAGCGACGCCGTGCTGATGCATCCGATTGGGAGACTAGCAAGCTGGAGCGCGTTCGAGAAGAGGAGGAGAATATGGATGCTGAGAGCAGCGATGAGAGGTTTATTGCGGGCCATCTTGGGAGGGAGATGTGTGCGGTCATCGAGTCTTGCTCACGACCACTTCCTGGGGTAGGAGAAGGCACAAACATGGAGCTTGATTTCGATGTTGCTTGTAGGATCGGGATTGTAATGGCAGGGAATCTCTTCATCCTCTCCCAATGAAGGTCCTGACGTGGAACGTGCGGGGGTTGGGCTAACCAAACAAACGATTGGCCATCGCCTCTCTTCTGGGAGCATGGAGCATTGATGTGGCATGTCTGCAAGAAACCAAAATTGGTTCGTGGGAATGCGTGGGTTGGAACTCCATCTCCGACCCCAACATATACATTTTAGAGCGGTAGCAAACAGTACCTTTGGGGGTATTGTGGTGGCGTGGAACGAGAATTTATTCAATCTGATAGACGAGGTCAAGGTAGTGCACACGGTCTCTGTCCTTCTGGCGTGCAAGATGAACCAATCGCGCATTGTGATCTCATCGGTTTATGAGATCTCAGGAGCTTCGACAAACGACGCTTTATGGGGTGAGCTTAGAAGCATCATGGCTGCTTTGAGGGTTCTACATGGATGGTGGGGGGTGACTTCAATGTCACGGTATACGTAGATGACAGACCTGGCGGGAGAGATGCGCAGGACCCTGGCTCTGGCCGCTTTGCATCCTAGATCGGACCACACCACATTCTGTCAGGACCTCTTGCCCCTTTGTTGTTTGTGATAGCGACTGATGTTATAGCCTGCATGGTGGAGCGAGTGGTGGCGACCGGGTTCTTAGCTAGTTTTTCCATTGAAGCCATCTTTATTCCTATGTTGCAGTACGCGGATGATACAATCTTTTTCGTTGAAGGGGGCATGTGTGAGGCCAGGGGCACAGTAGCCACCCTCGATATTTTCAGTGAAATGTCTGGTATGGTCCTTAATCATGGCAAATCTACCTTGGTACCTTTCAGTTTGTTGGCAGAGGAGGCCCTCCTTTGCGGCGAGGATCTAAGCATTGCTTGCAGCTCTCCCCCTCTTCGTTACCTGGGACTCCCTCTTGCTGCTGCCATAATCATGCTGTCAGATTGGTTGCCGGTTGTGGAGAAGATGGAAAGGAAGCTCTCTGGTTGGAAGGTGGCTAGTCTATCGAGGGGGATGCTTGGTGCTGCTGAAGGCGGTTCTTGGCGCTATCCCTATATTCTTTATGTTTACCCATGTCATGCCCGTTAGCATCCGTAAGCTGATGGAGAAGTTGATGCGTCGCTTCCTTTGGAGTAGGTTGGGCCTTGAGGGTGGCGGGATCCCTCTGGTGAACTGGGAGACGGTGACATAAAGGGCCGGACGGTGGGTTTGGTGTCAAGAACCTCGAAACCATGAACATGGCGTTGTTGCTGAAGTGGTGGGTAGGCTATGGGGGAAGAGCGAGGATCTTTGTTGTAGAGTGCTGCGGTGCATTTATGACATTAGCCATCCTGATCGTTTAGTCCATCCCTCTGGCGCACTACTCGTTGTTCTGGAAGGGGATTATTTCAGTGTTGCCCTTCTTTCGGGAGTGTTTCAGGCCGGTTCTTGGGGATGGGCGCTCCTTCACATTTTGGACGGATAATTGGTCAGGGAATGGATCTTTCGCTACCAGATTCCCTCGCCTTTTTGCTCTTGCGGCTAACCGTGGTGCCTGTGTTGCTGATTGTTGGGAGCATGGTAATTGGATGCCCTCTTTTCTACTAACTTTTTGGATCAACGTATGGAAGAATTCCTCCAACTTCTGGAGTCGCTTAGGTAGCTGGGTAGGCCTTCTGAAGGTCGTGATCATTGGGTCTGGACATGCAACTCTTTCTCTGTTAGGAAGTCCTACGAGGCAATTTGCAAGCCACCTGCCTCAAGGACGGACGTCATAATTAGAGATTGCACCCTTGTTTGGAAGCTAAAGTTACCGGGAAAAGTCAGCTTCTTCCTTTGGCTACTGAGGTGAAAGAGAATTATGATGAGGGATCGTTGTGCGAGGCTCTTCCCTGATATAACCAATACTTGTCCGCTCTTCCGCCGGCCCTTGTTTGGGCAATTTGGTTAGCTAGAAATGGGGTCTTATTTTCCAACCAACGCTTTTATCTTGAAAATGTAATCATGCATACCAGGCTTCTTGTTGAATCCTGGCTCCTGTAAGTCTCTTTCTACTTATCCGTTAATAAAACTTTGGGACGGACACCATAGCGTGTTACCCCCTCTTTTGATTAAAAAAAATATTATGAGGTTTTCAAGAGGAGAGGCATTATGTTGAGAATATTGTGGCACATTCGTGCATGCTTGTTGAAGTATTTAACAAATTCAGTTTCTCTTTATAATTCTAGTATTAATTGAGTCCAGGTGATCACCTACCGACGACGAGCACCCCTTTGTCTTTGGAAAAAAAGTAATGATTTTTGTTAAAAAGTTCAAACTTCTTTACATTGCACGGTTGACATAAAAAATAACACTTTCGTAGGAGTATTTATGTGAATGTGAAGAAGAGGAGGATACTGATGTAATATCAAATTTTTATGGGGGATCTATGTAAAAATCCACCAGGAATATCTATTATTTTCTGTTTCTTAGGTTGATTGGTTTCTGATTGTAATAAGTTGCATCTTCAACATGATTATTTGATGCAACCGTGGAGATTTTCTCAGATACGTTTGCTTATTAAGATTATGTGTACATTTAAATAGGATTCTACATTACAAATTTATCTCAAAACACCCTATTTTGTTCTTTACTTTATGATATCTTTAACATTTTGCAGTACCCTAAATTTTTCTCCCTTGTTACCACAAATTCAGCTTGCATTTTGGGGTCCATTTCCAATACTGCTGTCTGCTATTGTACTTATGAATCTATTTTTTTATTGTTGGTTATTTGTCTAAGACAATATCATTTGGTATTTTTATTTCTTTCAATCAATCAAATTTTGACAACATATTCTGTATGACATGACGATTATCGATTGACTATCATATCATTTGGAAAGATCCAATTATAAATAAAGTTTAATGCCTTGATGTTACCCAGCCAAATGTTTAAAAGAATGTTATTTCTATTATATAGATTACTTAGGTTTTGACTGCATTGAATTGCATCATTAGCATGATTGGTTGACGCAACCATGGACATTTCTGTCTATTACACTGACCTCTACAAACAATGTTTGAATCAAGTGGGAAAATAGACAACGTCTTTCCATATTTTCTTATCTTATGCTGCTTTACAAGTTTATTTCTGAAGTGCATTTTCTTTTTTTCTTTGGAATATCTGAACTTTTTATAGCATCTTGCTATGGCGTTTCTGGAACATCATCTCTCTTGTGACTACAAATTTAGCTTACATTTTGGTGTACCATTTTCAATACTGCAGTCTACTCCCGTCAAACTTATTGTTGGAACCCATGTTTGGCTCGAGGATCCAAATGAAGCTTGGATTGAAGGACAGATTACCCAGATTAATGGTCAAGAGGCTGAAATTCAAGCAAGCAATGGAAAAACGGTATGTACCCATCCTCATCTCTGTCGTACAAATTAATTGACCTGAAAATTGCATTCTCAGTTTTAAAATCTATCTTTAAGTTATTATCTAATTGGATGAGATTTGAATAATGGGGCCTTGAGAAAATAGCTTCCAGTGGATGTTCACCATTTTGGATGGCTACCGCTGTAAAAGAAAAATTCATAATGGCAGGTACCGGAATGAAAAAATGATATATGAATTTAATAAGTTTGCAGAATTAGGTGTATAATTGGTCGCAGCTTAATGGTGTCACCAGAAAAATAGACAACTACAAACAATAAGAGGTTAATGATCATCCATAAATTTCAATAAGCTGGCCTTTTTGACCTTTTTATTTAATAAATGCATAGTCCTTTAATTAATAACGGCCTGTAGTTTCCATCTCTTGATTCGGCTTATAATTACAAGAACATGTAAAGATGAGCCAATCAGCTACGGAGACTCTTCTTGTTCACCCCCTTTAATTTATCCCCCTTGGACGGTAATCCCCCTTGAGGGTATGGCTTCTAAGGTAGAATGCCTACTGATTATGGGCTGTTCGTTTGCAGCATATCGTGAGGGATAGGGAAGTATAACGGTGGGTTCACCCTTGCTTCCTATCCTTCGTGCTATTCTCGTTATTTGCACCATGAAGCCCTTCTCACGGAAGGAGGATTAACTTATCCGTTGGCCTCCCTCGTTTCCTGCCACCACGCAACCGCCTCCCCTTAACTTACGAACCTTATCCATCCTTATTCCTCTTAACTTGCGAATCTTATCCATTCTTATTCTTCCCGTGCCAACCAAACGAAGAGTAGCAAATAGCTACCTCTTATCCATCCTTATTCACCCTTATTCGTCTTTATCCTCTCCCTCCGAACGAACAGAAACAATGCCTTATCCCTCCATCCTTATTCACACTTATTCCTCTACTGAACGACCCCTTAGAGTGTATCGTAATTAATGCTTCATCTCAGATTTTGTATCCTAACTAGATGTTTGCACATTGGTGTAGTTATTTGGAGGCTCATCCTTGTGGTGCTCTCCTTTTTTAAGACCTTTTTACCTCCCACATACTTATCCGAGGTCCTTGGTTTCATGAGCGGCCATGGATTGTTTAATATTACTAGTCAAGTTCACATTAATCGATTGAAGTTGGCCTATTTAGATGGAGAGCACCCGACATGGGAGAGAGCACCTTTGGTGGGTGGTGTAAGATGGTGAGAAAGTTTAGAGGTGCGCTAAAATCGATGGTGTGAGGGATGATAGGAGAGTCACCAAGAATGAAGTTGTGAGGGAAGAGAAGGGCTAGAAATATATCTCTACAATCATATTGGAAAAGTGGAATAAAATAACCCCATTGCAGTACCCCGAGCACCATCCACCATCGGAGGCCAGTCGCAACATAATTGCCAACACATCCGCCACAATCACAAAAGCAAAGGAGCTAGTGGTCATCCCTGACGAACTCCCCTTTGGGGTTGAAAAAAACCACCTTCTGGACGCTTATTAACCAGAACTGTATAAGAAGCCGTAGTAACGCAACGTTTCATCCATAAGATCCATGCATTTGGAAAGCCTTATCTTTGCATACATCTCCATAAAAATCACCAATCAACACAGTCATAAGCTTTGGAAAAATCCGCCCTCCACAACACTCCCGTCCCTTGCTCCTCCTCTGCTCAGGAACCATTTCTAATGCAAGGTCTAGACCATCTGCCATACATATGCCAGGTATAAAGGCCATATGTACTAGGGATATTATATCATCCAAGACGAAATGAAGCGTATTCACACGGACCTTTGCTACAATAAGTTGCACATCATTAAAGAGCGCAATTGGTCTATAATCATCAACCTTGGGAGGCATCTCCCGCTTCAGCAACAAGAATAAGAGGGCCCTGTTAAAGAACAAAATGTGCATTGAATAAAATGATATATTACTTCAAGCTTAAAAAGTCACTTCTTAAATTGTTCCAATACATCTCAAATAGTAGATAAAGAATGCGAACACACCCATGAACATCACCCTGAAAGTTAGGGTCCAAGGTGGTTTGGTGGTTTATAAGGGAAAACGACACTATTCATATGCTCTATCTCAAGATGTCTTATTATCTTGCATGTGCTTGTCCTCTTGAAGGTCCTCAAGCCCTCCCTTCATATCCGAGTTGCACAAGGAAGTTAGTAACTGGAATACGGATCTAAGATGTGCATGTGATAGTTTACTATATAACAATCTTACCTTGTGTTCTAAACTTGGGAAAAACATCCTCAACAAGCATGTCTGTCCCATGGAGCTTCTTCTCCAAGCCTTCCTAGCGATAATGGAGGTGGAGAGTGTTGGTGCATAGGGATGCATAGTCAATCTTGAAATTGAATCCTTAATGGCTTTGTAAGGGTATGATAGTCAAAATTAATATTGGAGAAAACTTTGCTATTGGTCCTCTACCTGTTGTTTTCCTTGCAAACATGTACATAAGCCCTCCTACTCGCTACCTTTCTTGTATACATTTAAAGGCACTTATCTTAAATTGATTTTTAGCCACTTATCATCTAGGTTATTTTGCCTCAAAAGCCCTAATGATTCTAAGTTATGGGCCTTGCTGGATCTAATTGAATTGTGAGCCACATTGTCCGGGATTACCCAAATGGGCTGCATCTACTTGACCTAATTGGATTTTTAGGAAATTAGATATGGGAATTTGATGATATCTAAGATATTAAAACCACTTCAAAGTCATAACAAGAGAAGCCCATACAAAATGTTGGTCAATGGCTGTTGAGAGATTATTTATCTTTCCATGTTTTCTGTATTTTCTTTTCAGTCCCTATTATGTAGTTTGCCCAACAAGTTTCCCCTCTTATATAAGAGAACCCTAGAGCCTCATTATGAATTGATTCATTCTTTTCTTTCCACTTGGTATCATAGAGACGATCCTAGATCAGAGTTCTCGTACCCTGTGCTCTAACCCCATTTGTTGCTCCTCTTTGTGCCGCCACCGCACGATGCCGACTCCTCCACCGCGCATCATCCTTGCAGCAGTGATGCTACTGCCATGTGCCACCAACACACTGCACAACAACGATGCCATAACGCGTCGCCAATGCGACAATGGGGCCCTTGGGCTCCTCGTGCATTGATCGGCGCCTTCGCTATGGCTTCACCGACCATCGTCAACCACCTTAGGACTTCTTGTATCACATTTTTACCGTGATTAGGCCCTAAGCGGCCTCTGTTTCAAACTCCACGATCTGATTCATTCACCAAACAACCTGATTTTGGGTCTTTTTTGGTGAAATTAGACCTTGGGACTCTTCCGCTTACCCTAGAGAGACCACTCGGTTGATCGGAATAGTTGTATGAGTCAACACATACAAATTGTTGGAGTATTTGGTTGTGTGCTACTTTTATTGTAGATGGGTAAATGGATCTCTCCAGGATCCATTTACCCCATCCATGTGTTTTGTCCCACATTTACCGTCTGTGGGATGTGGAGACTCAGTGAGGGCTATATATAGACCCCACACCCATTGTATTCAAATGAGAAAAACAATAGACTATCAACCCTTTGAGGCATTCTCCCGTGGTTTTATCCCACTCCTTAAGAAGTAGGGTTCTACGTAAAAATCCTGCTGTTCATATTTCTTTATCTTTTTATCTGATACGCTTCTGCATTCCTATTTTCTTACATGGTATCAGAGCGGGTTTGATTCTCGAGGAGTTTCATATTATTTATTTTCAAGATTCGTTTTGTGGTGTTTTGTTCTTGAAGATCGTCCATTCCTAAGCATGCTCCAGCCGCATCATCATCTCCAGGGGCACCAACCTCGCTCTAGGAAGATCCAGATGCAGGGATGCATCGCATCTAGCATCACCAGCCTCCCAGTGCCGGTCTGCTGCAACTCCAGACTACTACCACCGCGTAACCCCTCGTTCTCCAGGCGGCTCTAAGCAAGCAACAACCCATCGTTGCCCTTGCATAGGCTGCGCGACCCGCAGATGTCAGTGCCCTTCCGGACTGGTGCCGCCCCTCCAGTTCCAGGCACAACTATGTGCGCGAAGCACAAGGCGGCACAGACGCATTAGTCTCCGCAAAGCCCCATCGAGACCCTCTCCAGTCGAAGACCTCCCTGCTTCAGTCGAAGATCTCCACGCAACAGTCGCATATGGCGACACCTCTCCATCGTATCGCTCCTCCTGGCTATGAAGCTTCTCAGATCCGTCAGGCGTGAATCCCCTCTGCCATTACCAAAGAAGATCTTTAGCGACTGTGATTGGGAACCCCCTCCTCCCGCCGTGCAACCTTCCAGGCGGTAAAGGCCGTTCTTGGCGGCGATCACACCCGCGAAGGAGGCTGCCATGACCTCCAACGAGCCTTCTCTTGCGATGGCGGCGCCTCCTAGTCATTCTCCTCCATTGCGTGGGTGGCGGCGAGATCTAGCCCCACCGGGAGTGGTGTGTTTGCAATGAAAGGTGTTCCCAAGTGGGAACTCTAAATAGATGTGGGCCCGCAGGGCTGTGTAAAAAAACAATCAGGAAAGAGAGCCCACGTAGGCTACGACAAAAAAGGGAGGTTGCATTCTATTGTGCCCGATTGGACCGTAAAATAAATAAAAAAAGAGAGCAGAAACAAAACAAGGAGGCCTGTTTTTTCAAAAGGCCGCAAGTTCAAAAAAAGAGAGGAAAAGTCGTAAAAAAAGGGGTGAACAATTTATTTTTTTAAAAGATGGCGACTATAAAAAATGATGAAGAAATGAAATAGCTGTGAAAAATTAAAAGGAAAAGTCGGAAAAAATGTTTCCACGACTTATGTGATGTTTTCCCTGTTATCTTGGTCTTCTCCCAACTTGGTCGATGTTGATTTTCCGACCAATATGGGAGAAAGGAGGAGTATTATATAGAAAAGAGGATCCTTCTCCTTGAAACTTTGGATTATTGATGAAGCACTACTTTCACGGTGCAAGTGTTGGGGATTCTGGTGAAATCTAATGGACAACGATGAGGAGGCAGAATGGTCGGTTGTGGGGAGATGGATTCAACTTCGCCAGCAACCGAGGACATTGGAAATGAGGCCTGCGATCAAGGCAACGAAGAGGTTTCATGGTGTCTGTTTCCGATGTGGAGGTAGGGGCCATATGGTGACTACATGTGGAGATCCGATCATATGTTCCGCGTGTGGTCAGAATGATCATCTCCATTCTCGATGTTTTCGACATTGAACATGGAAACCTAATGGTGTTACCTCGAGGTTAGAAACGGGGGTGGGGAATCACTTTCTCATCGATGTGGGGTGTACAGAAGGGGTGCGTCTTGCGAATGCGATGGAAGACATCGGCCATGACATTGGCTGCTCTTTTTCTAATGATGTGTTTAAGCTGCTCGGGCAGATGGATTGTGCTCGTGGTCTATCGCTGCAGATGAGTTGAAGTTGCTCGAATATACCGAGACCGTGACAGGACGTTTGCATTGGCGGCATCCAAGTTCATATGACGGTGGTGTGGTGGCGCAAGATTTGAAGACTCTATGGGCTTGTTTGGTTGCAGGGTTGGGCAGGGTTGGCTTGGTCCAACCCGGGTTGGCCCTACAACCAAACAGGGTTCTCCTCCTCACAGTTTATTATTCATAGGGGTACCCCTGCCCAACCCAACCCTGTCCAACCCTGCAACCAAACGGACCCTATACATCAAGGGTTTGCCTTTACTGTGCAAAAGTATCGAGATGATTCAGGGAGCACTAGCGCTAGTGGCAAAAGTGCAAGGGGTGATATCTGATGGGCTTCACCAGGGACAACCACTAGATGTTGTGGTGGTGGTGTCGGCCCTAAGTAGATTGACTCCTTTTCCTTTTGATGCGAAGATCGATGATCGTTTTTTTAGTTTGGAGTTAAGGGAGGAGGAGCCCTTGCTGCCGGGTGAGGGGGGGGGTGTTGATGTAGCTTCATGGCTGGCGGCTCGCCAGATACGGATCTGACAAAGATGAAAGATGTTTGGTTGCGGGAAGTCGAAGCACTGCTAGTAGTGGAGCAGACACGAGAACATTCTAAAAAAGGCAAGAGCATTTCAGACAGAGAGACTTTTGGGCTTTCCCGAAGATAAAAAAGGATCGTATCTTGTGGGGATTTTTCAGGTTCTTCCGATATTAAGAAGCCCTCCTATGTGGCCGTTTTAACTTGCCAAGCGGAATCAGGTCGGGTTTACCCGATTTATAATTTACACTCGGAGCATGAAATAGAGCTGGAAGATCCAATCTCGTTGGCGTACCTGGAGGCGGAGTCTCTTTATGGGGGGGGGGGGGGTAGATGGGCTTGAATTGGGTCCCGATTATGGAGTCCGGTAAGTTCGCTTGGACTACGAAGCTTTTGAATAAGGCGGGGGGTCGAACTCTCGTGCTGGATACGAGCGCTTCGAAGAAGATCAGAGGGGGAGATTCCATAACTGCAGATGCTGAGGGCCTCTTTTCGAAACGTGATGATCTGTGGCGGCCTAGAAGGTGTTCCATCGATAGGATGAGCTTTCTTGTGGGGTCCTTGAAGCTATCTAGGGCTCAAGCACACATGCCACACTCTGATTGGCGACGATACGAGAAGAAGTATGTATGTCAGAATCTAAAGGAGTGTAGGAGGCATCGATGGTTCGAGGTCTACTCACGCCTTGAGGCTGTCGATCACAAGTCCCTGTGTTCGTTGTCAGTTGATGCTAAACATGATGCTAGGGGTGGACCAAGTCGAACGGACTGAATAATAGAGGAAGGGTCATGTGGTGCAACTCAAGAGTAACATTGAGTTCGTTCAGATGGTAGGAGGGGAAGGGCAGGTGGCTACTTTGAATGGGTTTGTTGGGGAAATACGTGGAGCCGACTTGGAAGAGGAGGTCTTGTCGTGTGTGGGGTGGTACCCCCATCCGGGGTAAAGAAAGTTTTTCAATGAATGTGATGACATGAAACACGAGAGGGTTGGGACATCCAGAAAAAAGGCCAGCTGTAAGGGGCATCATCATGGAACACATGACTGATGTGGTTTGCTTCAAGAAACTAAAATCTCGAGGGAAATTGACATGATCTGGAAAGACGTTGGAGTTTGTAGAATGCTGAATTGCAGGAGTATTGCATTTTAAGTTTCTTCTGGGGGTATAATAATGGGTTGGAATGGAGATAATCTGGAATTTGATGGAGGAGAGCTGCCAGGAAGGCACTTGTTTTCTTTGTTATTGCGACGGAAAGGTGGATGAAGTGAAGATGCTGATTACGAATATAAAGGGGCCATGCAATGTTATACGGTCCTCGGAATTGATTGAGGAGTTGCTCTTGGTACATATGAATTTCCCGTCTGCGACTTGGATTATTGCTGGAGATTTTAATGTGACCCTTTGTCCGGAGGATCGCCCTGGGATGCATGGGGGTTGTGATGCGAATTTAGAGGTTTTGTATGCTTTCATCATTGAGACGAGATTGCAGATTGTGGATGCTGCAGGCTATGTTGACACTTGAATAAGTTCCAGAACAAGGTCGCATCTGGATCGTTTCTTGATGTCTATGGAAATGTTAGAGACTTTCCCACTGGTTAGGGCTTGGGCCCTTCGGAGGTCACACTCGGACCGCATGCATTTGTTGTGGTCATCTGGTGAGGACGCTAGACCTAGATCTTTCTTCTGGTTTGAGAAGGCCTGGATCATGGAAGATGGTTTTTGGGAGAAGGTTGTCGAATTTTGGGCAGAGAACCAATCGAGTGGATATGCTTTAATTAGGTTGGCAGTGAATTTTTCTGATTTACTGGAGCAACTTATGAAGTTTAACAAAGAAAACACGATACAATGGAGGCAAAGAAGATCACTGGACCATGATGAGGTCTGTAGGCTGGATAAAATGGAGGACAAGAGGTTGTTGATGGTGGAAGAAACCCAGGATAGGGCGATGCGCCTTGAGGAGATCCACTTGGAGGACAAGAAGGAGGAGGTGGCATGGAGATAGGGGTCCAAGTAGTGATGGCTCAAGGAAGGGAATGCTAATACATGATTCTTTCATACTAGGGCGAGCAGGCGAATGTGGAAGAATTACATTCACTCCATAACCGTTGGTGGCACGATGCTGCATATGGATCATGAAGTGGGTACGAATCTTCGTTCACACTTTCAGGATTTCAATAAGAAGAGACCGCAAACAGGCTGGGGGTGGCGTGGTAAAGGTGTAAAGAGGATCTCTGAGAGTTAGATGGTCTTTTTGCTACGCGAGTTCACTGAGGACGAGAGCAAGGCAACGTTATTTCAACTCAATGCAGATGGAGCGTTGGGACCTAATGGATTTTCTATTGCTTTTTATAGGGAATTCTGGGAGGTGGTTAAAAAAGATGTACTTGGGTTACTACATGAATTTTGTGATGGGAATCGTGGTTTTGAACGTTTGAACAAGGCATTGCTCTTCTTGCTGCCTAGGTCCCGAGCAGAATTGAGGGCTACAGACCTATTGCACTTTCTAATGGGAATATATTTGATCGTGGCCAAGATTCTTGCAAATCGTCTCAGGGAGATTCTACTGAGCATTATTTCGCATGAACAGACTGCATTTATACATGGGAGATGTATGGCGGATGGGCTTGTGTTGGCATTAGAAATTGTTTCAGCTGGAAGAGAAATAAGACTAAGGGACTGTTATGGAAGGTGGACTTCTCCAAAGCCTATGATTTTGTTGATTGGCGTTTCCTCTGGGTGTCACTGGAGAAAAGGGGATTTCCCAATTTGGATCTCATGGGTTAAGAGGTGTGTTACGACTGCATCTTTTGGCATGCTGACGAATGGGAAATCAGAAGGTGGATTTTACCAGCCACAACGGGGAGTAAGACATGGTTGTTCTTTAGCCCCCTTACTCTTCGTCACTATTGTGGATGCGTTGGTTATTATGATGAGGTTAGCATCTAAGGCTAGTGGTGCTCTGGGTACATGAAGGGGAGGATATCTCGATCCCTATGCTACAATATGCTGATGACACAATGGTTTTCCTTGGTGATAACAACAAAAAGATCCGACATGCGTCATTTCTTATGGACATCTTTGGTGACATGTCGGGGTTGCATATTAACAGGGAGAAGCCGATTGTGGTACCTTTTGGCATGTCCCTACACACTACTCAGGAGGCGGTGAGGCTGTTGGGATGCCCCATTGGCAGTTTGCCTATCACTTATGTGGGTTTGCCCCTAGTGGCTGGTCGTTTGAAGGCTACAGAATGGAGGCCAATTTTGAACAGACTGGAGGGCCGAATGACATGATGGAAAGCAACGACACTGTCGAAAGGGGGGAGTTGGTGCATCTAAAACACATGATGTCAACTGTGCCAATTTTTTTGATCCACGAGGGTGCTCCCCCCCGACATACGTTCTAAAATAGAAGATTTAATGAGAAGATTTTTCTAGTTAGATTGTAAA
This sequence comes from Ottelia alismoides, assembly GCA_037367405.1. NCBI lineage: Eukaryota > Viridiplantae > Streptophyta > Magnoliopsida > Alismatales > Hydrocharitaceae > Ottelia > Ottelia alismoides. The sequence goes on from JAZKJV010003986.1 coordinate 258,570, forward strand.
TAGGAGAAGAGAGGGATTCATTTGGTTGAGTGGTGTAAAGTTACGAGGCCAAAGATGAAGGATGGATTGGGGGTACAGAAAATTGAAGTCATGATTAAGGCACTGGTTGTTAAGTGTGTGGTCAGAGTTTGGGGCAGATTTGAGGATTTGGCTTGCCATCTATTGAGGAAAATATACAGGGTATTGGTTTCTTTGGATATTGGCCAGGTGCGTGCTGCGTCTTCGCTGTGGCAGGGTGTCACCAACATCCTTCTGACGATGGTGATGAAGATGCAGTCAGTGCTAGGAGATCGGGAACTTTCAGATTTTGGACGGATGATTGGACAGGGGATTGTTTTTGGGGGGATCGGTTCCCTCGCCTTTTCGCCATGGCTAGAGATAGAGATGTAGCTGTACGACATGTGTGGGGACATGGATCTTGGACACCTACCTTCATTAGTGAGCTGTCAAATCAGAGGCTTGAAGAATTCATGAGATCACAGGGAGAATCGGCCCAACTGGAACCTTCGTCGACCAGGCAGGATCATTTCATTTGAAGTGATGGTAGGTTTACGGTGAAAACGGCTTACCATTTTTTCTCAGAGGACAACATCGATGTGCATGATGATGTTGGTTTGGATGCTGGATTAAGATGGAAGAGTAGAATACCGAGTAGAGTTAAGGTGTTCCTTTGGCTTGTCAGACTCGACAGGGTGCTTATGAAGTAAGCGTATTGGCCAGCGTTTTAGAGTAGAGGACATTACTTGTGACTTAATGTCAGAAGATTTGGAACATTTTTTTATACCTACTGTCACTCCATGGAGGTCTGGAGGAAGGCTAACATCTCTTGGCTCAGAGAAGATCGTGACACGGGTTTTTGGAGATCCATCAGAGCGGTGTGTGGAAATGGGCATGAAGACAACTCCTATCCGTTCACGATGATGTGGGCTATTTGGTGTGGGAGAAATGAGGTTATTTTTTGTGGACAAAATTTCTATAGTGAGAATGTAATTGAACATTGTAGGACGTTGCTTTCGGCCGGCCTAGAATGATGTAACCTAATCGTTTTTATTATATTATATAAAATTTTCTTTTAGGTGAGTCCCAACTTGGGACTCCACCCTTTTCCTATAAAAAAACAAGCCTTAAAGTGGGACTAAAGGCGAATAAAGTTATGTAAGATGCTGGCATGATGCAATCAGCTTAGTTTGTAGATAAGGAAACAAGGACAAATAAATGAATAATACAGATATTTTTGTATGAAAATGCATTAGATAATGAAACACGGACAAATAATATAGATATTTTTGTATGAAAATGCTTGATTTTTATTTTGATTGAGGGCTTGTTAAGGATTAACCATAATGAAGATACAACAACAATAGCAACAACAAAGCCTTCTCCGACATTAAATTAACTATATTGAAGATAACAAATAAATTTCTGCTGATGGCTTAGGTTGTCACCAATCTGTCAAAAGTATATCCAAAAGATATGGAGGCTCCTGCTGGTGGAGTGGATGATATGACGAAACTCTCATATCTACATGAACCTGGAGTTCTGCAGAATTTAGCTAGCAGATATGAACTGAATGAAATTTATGTAAGCCTCTTTCATCATTTGTTTAAAATTTCTATACTAGAGCCTCTTTATTCTTATTCTAATTTGCTACATTAATTCAATTCACTCATTTTAAAATGGGAAAACTTACTGCTAATTTGTTCTTTATGTTACTTGATGTCACTAATGATATCTGTCAGACCTACACGGGGAATATTCTTATTGCCATTAATCCATTTCAAAGATTGCCTCATTTATATGATGGTCATATGATGGAGCAATATAAAGGGGCGCCATTTGGGGAGTTAAGTCCTCATGTTTTTGCAGTGGCCGACGTTGCATTCAGGTGATCTGATACCTTGAATGCTTAAGCTGTTGGAATGTATCGTGTTAAGAAAATATATTTATGTGAAAATATTTAGTGGAGCAGAGCAATGATCAATGAGGGGAAAAGCAATTCCATTCTTGTCAGTGGTGAAAGTGGTGCAGGGAAAACTGAAACCACAAAGATGCTTATGCGATATCTTGCGTATTTGGGAGGCCGTGCTGCGACAGAAGGACGAACCGTTGAA